>JAFVLL020024161.1:19940-39289 GCA_021397915.2 Tor tambroides | reverse complement strand
TAGTATTTCAAAATATTCTAAAGTATTTAGATTACGTTACTAAACCTGAGTAATCTAACGAAATACATTACTGATTACTTTTTAAAGCATGTATTTTGTAATCTGTAGTGAAATACATTTTAAAAGTAACCTTCCCAGCCCTGTATATATATATATATATATATATATATATATATATGTACGGTGAAGCACACCATAAAATAATTGTATCAATTCATACAGGGCTAGTAGTACATACAGCTGTATATCCAGATACACACCCTGATATCGGATCAGTACTCGGTATCGGCTGATACCCTGAGCCTTGGTATTGGAATCGGTATCGGGAAGGGAAAAAGGGTATAGGAACATCGCTAATTAAAATAGGGTAAATCACCTTTTGAAAGTAATTTGACACTCCAAATGAAGATTTATCGAGCACATTGTTATGCCAGTAGGTGGCAAAAGGGGGCTGTTAAAATATATTTGTCTTTGAATAATACAAGAGATTCATTCAAGAACGCTGATTCATCCAGTAATGAAACAAGTACATCTTGAGTGAGTCATTGAATCATTATATGACTCATAAATTACATTAGTTGTCTAATGTTTTTTCTTCAGAATCATAAGAGAACCACAACTTCCATTGGGAAAAAAAACTCAGTTTATCCAGAATCATGCAGTTCTATTTTGCACACAAACAGCTCTTAAAGAGTCCAGTTTTTATGTAGCCTGTTGATTTTTGTTCATGGTATGTAGCTACAACTACATGGCTTGCAAAAAAGAGACACAGGATAAATGTTTGATATCATTATTTAATCAAAAAATCAAAGTAGGCACACCTCAGCTCCAGAGATAGAAAAATATTTATGTTCTCACCACAGGTGACGTTACAAGCTTTGACACTCTTCAACAGACTAATATCATTATTTAATCACATTGGATTCAAAACTGGGAATCGAAAAGAATCAGAATCAGAATCGGAATTGATCAAATTCAAACGATACCCAACCCTAGACTTGCATAATTTAAATATATATCTGACTCCAACATAATCTGACAAAGTTGTTATTTATTTAATCCCTGTTTACATGTCAAAGAGAACTGATAGGAAGGAAAATGTTGGATTCTATGTAGGAGCTCCAGAGTTGTTTAGTAAAGCTTAAACTCCTGACTACGAACTCGAGTAATCAAAGGAGCATTCTTGTAATTTATTGCTAAAGACATTGCATTTGTTAAACTTGTCAGAGAATCACTCTCCCAGACATCTTCTCTAGTTTAATCCCTTGTTAAAGCAAAACAACTAAAAGCATCACAAGATCACTCACTGATTGACTAGTCAACTAGAGTCAGTAACTGGTTATAGAAAAATATCTTTTAATTCTTTGTCTTTTCTCTCTCTCGTTAGGTGTGTGAATCATACACACTTCACAGACAGACCTTCTACCTGGCTCAGGACTTCTTTGACAGGTACATGTTGTCCCAAAGTGACGTGCAAAAGGATCAGCTGCAGCTCGTAGGAATCACGGCTCTGTTCATCTCCTCCAAAATAGAGGTATACAAGTGTTTAAAAACTCTCTGCTCGACGAACATCACATTAGACTTGAAATTGTATTATATCTGGTCAAGATAAAATTATTTTTAACACATAAGAAGTCTGACATCAGTGCAAAAACAGCTTCACTTTGAACACTAGGGAAAAAAACAAAAACATTATATTATATCATAAGGCTAATTAGGTGAGAGCTGTGCTCAAAGCACCTGTAACTGTACGGCAGTTGAATTCAATATTAATCAGGGATGCGATTTTTCTGTGTTTTATATTTCAATCTAGTCTACTCAGAGCGACTAGATTCACATTAAATGCTGTTCCACACAAACTCAATCTCTCCAAGTGCATAGTTTGGATCGCAATAGCATGCATTTGATAGCACAACATACCACTTCCAAATTTTTAATTAGAAATGTTATAAATTGGTTTTCAGCAAAAGACGGTCTTTGAGGTGTCCCTGCGGTTTTCCATTCAAATAAAAGCTCTTTATTTATTTTAATTTTTATAATTTGGCATGTGTCAAGTGAAGTGGAGAGTTTTATATATATATATGTATGAAGAGTTTATTTGCAAAAACAGATAACTCTTGTTTTGTTTTTTCAAAAATCATGTTTTTTTATTATGTCATGTTTTCATTGTGTTAGTTAGCTGTATTTTTTAGTTATTTTGTACCCTTATCAAAATAACCCAACTGCACTTTGATTGAGATTAATTGGAATGCACAATGAAAAAACATGATTTATCTGTTTTTGCAAATGAACTCTTTATATATATATATATATATATATATATATACATACATATATACTTAAAACAATGTATTTCCTTTTTTGATCGCATGCCTGATTAATGTACAAGTTGTGATGTTATCCTATGCATGGTGTGTCAAAAATAAACAGGTCTAATTTTTTTTATCTACACTGGAGCTACTGTCTGCATAGGAAATGGATCACTGCAAATCGCTGCTTGTTCCTTGTTCTTATAGGAAATATATCCTCCAAAAATCACTGAGTTGGCGTATGTGTCTGACGGAGCCTGTCTGGAGGAGGAGATCCTGCAGATGGAGCTGATCATGTTGAAGGTGTGGACAGAGAAATCATTTCTGGTTCTGTGGTGGAGACCCCTAACAGGAGAGAGACAAGCTCTGTGTGCTTTCATATGAGGATACAAAAATCATTACAGAGATTTATAAATCAGTTTTATCAATACAATGTCAAAACATGGATAAATAGATATAAAAAACCAACATATGTGACCCTGGAGCACAAAAGCAGTCTTAAGACTCTGGGTTTATATTTGTGGCAGTAGCCAAAAATACATTGTATGGGTCAAAATTATTGATTTTTCCTTTATGCCAAAAATCATCTGGATCATGTTCCATGAAGATATTTTGTAAATTTCCTACCATAAATATATCAAAACTTAATTTTTGATTAGTAATATGCATTGCTAAGAACTTCATTTGGACAACTTTAAAGGTGATTTTCTCAATATTTAGATTTTTTTGCACCCTCAGATTCCAGATTTTCAAATAGTTGTGTCTCAGCCAAATATTGTCCTATCCTAACAAACCACACATCAATGGAAAGCTTGTTTATTCAGCTCAAATGAAATCTCAATTTCGAAAAAATGACACTTAAGACTGGAGCTGCGTCCCAAATGACACACTATACACTGCACTTTAACACTATGTACTTATGCACTCAACCATGTAGTGTATGAATTATATAAGGTTATTGTGTCATTAATAATCTGAGTCTGATAGCCCCACCCCCTTCGTGACGTAATTAAAGCTGCGAGAGTTGAGTGCATGAAGTGTTCAACATTACACACTTCTTTTTTTCGGTTATTTAAGTGCATCATCCGGGTTTTTAAAGTGCACTTTTTATTTTTTGGAATTTTCAGTGTGAACACTGCTCGCACTATTTATACTACAAAACGTCATAGAATAGTGCATAAGTACGCGATTTGGGACGCACCGTGGATTTGTGGTCCAGGGTCACATATGTTGAAAACAATACAATTTAGCATGTGATTATGCAGAAATGGATAACATTGGGCTTCAAATATTTTTCATTTGTCTGTTGCATTTTATGCATCTTAATTTTTGATTACCAATTTCATTCACATTTCATATATTTTTTTCGACTGATTTATTTTTCGAAACAATTATTTACTTGCAAGAATGTCCCCTATTTTTTCTCATTGTAGTAAAGTTGAAAACCGGAACACAAAAAGCATCTAATAAAAAAATAAAACAAAGACATGCTTGAATAACACACTTATCCACAACTAAAAGACTTTATGTACTCAACAGGTGTTAAACTGGGATCTTTGTCCAGAGACTGTGGTCTCGTGGGTGAAGCTCTACATTCAGATTGCATCACTGGACGACGTCACCGATCTATTAGTGCCTCAGTTTTCTCAGGAAACCTACATTCAGATCACACAGGTACACACGCTTTCCCTACGCCATTATAAACTATTCAGTTATAACATCTGGACAACTACTGTGAACATTTTAATGTTATTTGTGTTTGTTTTAGCTCTTAGATTTGTGCATCCTTGATATCAACTCTCTGGACTTTAAATATGGAGTCTTAGCAGCGGCTGCTTTTTGCCATTTCATGTCAGCTGATGTCGTCCAAAAAGTATCAGGTAAGATTTTCATTTGCGAGGTCTACTGTTGTATTAGCTCTTCATGTTTCTAAAGCTGTTAGATAGAGTACATTTTGTGATCATCTAAACCAGTTTGAAGAGTTCAGAGATGAATGTGCCCACATTGTGTGCAGGGTGTGAATGCTAGTTCATCTTGATACAACTAGCCAGTGTCATACGCTCTCCATCAGGATTTTCCTGTCGGCTTTTTACTTTACTTACTTTACTTTTAGTCATTTAGCAGACGCTTTTATCCAAAGCGACTTACAAATAAGAAAAAGTAACAAACTAAAAGTCAAAACTCTGTAAATACTATATAAACACACACATTTAAGAAAATAAAGAAATTAAATAAAAATGAAAAATGCATACAACATTTCAAAAACTAAACATTTAAATGAAAACAAAAAAGTAAAGCTAAAAACAATTTAAAATATTAAAACAACAAAAGGTATGAGTATAATAATGCTTCTAACATAACACTAAGCCAAACACCAAAAAACAACGTGTATGTACAGCCACACACATATACATATACATACATATAAAAATAAATTCAATATATATTATTTCATTTCCATGTAGTATGAAGTACTAAAATAACTAAAATTAAAGAAAACTTAATAAACAACCAATACAGACATCAACACTGAGCCAAACACACATGTTTTAAAAACAACAACAACAGCTTACTTACACATAGTAAGAAATGGTTATAAAAACTGAAACAGAAGTGAAACAAGTAGTAGGAAAGAGGAAAAATAAAAAGTGATACTTATATCCTTTGTCGGTGTCCCTGCCCGGTGGAGTCGCACGGTAGAGTCGATGGTCTTTACTCTTCGGTCTTCACACGACCGCTGCTGCGGTAAACTAAGCTTTTTCATACCCATCTAACAAAACACTACTATTACAGGGTTTTTCGATTTTTTATTTTTATTACAGGGTTTTTCGATTCATGAGTAAAATAAGGTCTGTGGTAAACATAACTTAACGATACTTGGATGTTTTGTTGTACACAAAGGGCACACACGTTCATATTAGGGGTGTAACGATACACGTATTCGTATTGGACCGTTCGGTACGAGGCTTTCGGTTCGGTACGCATTACAAACCGAACGATTCGTTGCACTAATCCTATTCGCTTGTTAAGTGGTGACGTAAGAAGGGCTGTTTCCGGGTCCAAGCCTCAACTCGCTTCAGTTGAGAATACTACCTCAGCAGCCGTTTATGAGCACTGTTTATTCATATTAAACATTTAAGCTAAACGTTTTCAAAATTATGGTGTACACTACAGTCTCCATGCTCACAGCGTCCCAAACACATAATTTTTATGTTTATTTATTTAGATTTATATTTTCATTGTATGGCTATCTGGGATTTCGGTATGGAGTTAAAGGTTAGGATTATAATTTTTTTGGTAGTATTATATCATATTGTGAGTGTATATTAGCACCTTTTGTTGTTTTCTCGTAGTATCTGATAGAGCGTTTGGACTCGGAAGCGGTGATGCGTGACGTCAGACTTAAGCGAATTACAGCATATTTTTCTGTTAGGTTTGATTAGTGCGTGCGCATAGAGAGTGTGTTCTTTCACTGCATGATTCAGTCTATTAAAATGCATTTAGAATGATCACAAAATTCAAGATATGGGGGAAGAAAATGTATATATTTGCATAATTTCATATAGTTAATATCACAGAAGAGTGCCTTTTTTTCTCTCCAAAAATCAGCATGATTACAAATGATATTTACAACAGTTCAATAAGCAAGAACTTAATTAATAGCCTTACGTTTTAGACACTATATTGCCTGTTTTTGCTTAATTTTCAACAACAAAAATAAAACCAAACACAGCCACAGCACTGTTTTGTCTCTGAGCAACATGATGGTGATTCGTTCCTGAATGAATCAACCTTTAAATGATTCAGTTCAATCGCAATGACTCACTTATTAACAGTGACTTGCTGCCACCTGCTGGCGGTTTCAATTTCATATTTAAAGTACCTTTTAATTTTTTTTTTTTTATTACTTTCAAACATCAGTTGCCAACATTTTGTTTAAAATATCAAAACTTTATGTATTTGTAACTGCAGGTTAAAGCATTGCATGTCCCTCTGAGTTGCATTAAACAGTGTGTAAAAGCATCTAAATGCCATTCAGATGCAACTTCTGTTTCCTCTGCATTGCAAAGATGAATTTTGTCAATGCTGACTTGATTTTGCTTGGTAACAGCCCAAATGTCTTATTGACTGATTAAACGTAAAAAAAACTGACTTAAAAGGTGATGCACACTTTTAGAAGAAAATGGTTAAAAATGCGCATGAAAGGTAAAAATCAATTTAAACTTATTGGAAAAGATTAATCTGCTACATGACAATAGGCTACATCAGCTGGAATACTTCAAACCAGAGCTGTTTTTGTTTTATATGCTGCTAAGAAGACATCCTAGAAGATGGGTCAAGTATAGCTCCATCATTGTAAAATAATAAAAAAAATTGGTAAAAATCAAGAAAATTTCTCTGGCATTTCTTTCTTTTTGCTGTATCGGAAATGTACCGAACCGTGACACCACTGTATCGTATTGAACCAAACCGTGAATTTTGTGAACTGTTACACCCCTAGTTCATATCTAGTTACTTATGGCAAACATACATTTAAAAAAAAAATATATATAACTGCATCAAAATTGGCTTTGTATTTGTGTAGTTTATATTACTGAGCAGAACATAAAGAGTAGTAGTTTTAAAGCATGTTACAGTGTCTCAGTGTAGATGAGACGAAGTGTTTGTGCTCCACACAGGACTGAAGTGGGAGGCCATCGAGGCCTGTGTGAACTGGATGGCTCCTTTCGTGGAGACCATGACGGGTTACGAGAGCGCACAGCTGAGAGAGTTTGGGCAAGTGCCGTCTGAGGACAGACACAACATTCAGACACACGTGGACTACCTCTGCATGCTGGTGAGTCTAGCGTTTAACTAATATTAATCACTGAGATCAATGCATCAACGGATGGAGAAGTTTAGAGGTGGAATGAGAGGAACATTTTGTGCTCATTTGGTTCAGCCGGGTGCATTTAACCGTTCTTTAACCATTGTCATGTTCTCAATTACAGAAAGAGGCTCAGGAGAAGCAGTCAAAAAGCCTGGAGCCCTTGTTCCCACCAACACCACCGAGCAGCACTGAGAAACCCAGCTAACACTAGTGTTCATTCAGCAGGATCAGTGTACTGTGATTTTTTACTCTCACTCTAGTTCCAGACTTCATCTCAAGAGTTCAGGTCATTAAATGTAATATGTACTGTGTGCACAGGGCTTAAACTGCTATTTAAGTAACAAAATAGACTTTAAGAAACTGCACTGTTTTATATTTCTTAATAGGCAATTTACGTTTCCCAGTGTTTATTATGGTTGTCATACTTTATAGTACTAAAATATTGTGCAAAAAATAAGAGCAGGCCTCAGGATTGCTAGAGTAGTATTTTTGTACATTTTCTATTTTATTTTGATGTTTTTCTCTGGAGTTCAAATGATGACTTCTTAAAATGTGATTCATGAAAATATCAAATCTCCTGTCAGCCCGAAGTTCTTTATTATACAGCATAATTTAAGCATACTGTTCAACTGTATATAGAATATAAGATGTTTACATATGCCAATTTCAGCTTTACCAAAGGCATTAAATTGTGCATTTGATTGTTCCTTATTGACACATAATTGTGAAAATTGGATGTGTGTGTGTGTATATGTATACATTTGTATATTATAAAAATAGGACACAACATAAATTAGCATAGGCATATTTATTTGAAAATTGTTTTTTTATTTTTTTCTCCCCAGTAAAAAAAAAAGCACTCTTTTGGAATAAAATTAAAAGTAGAGTTTAGACATGGCCTGTAGGAATTTCTTCTTCCTTTTTTGCGCTGCAAGCTGCAGGACTTCCTCTGGATTACTGGAGTTTAACTCTGTCTGTCCGATGGCCTTGATCTGTGTTCAAATAGATTAACCATCATTAGCTTCATATCTATGTACTGAGCTCATTTAGTTTCATTTGTGATGGCTAATTGTGCCATCTGAAAATTAAGCAACTTTTGTACAAATCTTGCTTTGAAACTGCACTGAAATTAAATACTGGTACATATTGTTAGATTGCATTTCTGCAGTATCTGCAATAAATGTTTGAGACATTCGACATAGCGTAATTGATTCTTGAATCAACAGATAAATGAATCAGCTTACCGCAACTTGTCTTTTCTCACTCTCTCCTCGTTTATAATGAATGTCTAAAGGCAAAAGTTAAGGTAAAACATTGGACCGAGAACATCAGATGTGCTGAATAAAGGCTTATTCAAATCTTTTTATTAACTCTTTCCCCGCCAGCGTTTTTGAAAAAAGTTGCCAGCCACCGCCGTTTTTGCTGATTTTCACTATAATTTCATGGCCCCCAGAATATTTTGTTGTATGAATATCTGAACATGCAATACATCAAAATAAAGATCAGACCCTCTACTTTCAAACAAACAAAAAAATTCTAGCTTTTATCAACACTTGAATGTAGGCAGGTTTCATAAAAAAAGCAACATTTTGAGCAAAAAGCTGAGAAAATCACATTTTTATCAAAGCCTACTACATCTGGATCATATTCAGTAATATTATCAAAGCAAAGATGCAGTAGATGGCTTCCATCAGTATCCCAAAGCTTACACAGGCCTTTGCCACTTTCTGGATCCACATTTCACTCTGTAGCATTAGACAGCTTTCATTTATATGCGGTTAGTGTTGATGATTATTCATATGCATATGCTTACATATGAGATTGCTGGTTTCTGCATCTTCCTGGTCTGTGTTTTTGATCGAGTGATTCTAGACTCATTCAGGAGATGCGTGATAGCGCCCCCTAGTGTATAACAGCGAAACCACGGAAAAATTTGTGTTTGGCTGGGAAAGAGTTAATACTTTGGACTGATAAAAGGTGTTGGTCTGAGATTGGGTCTTTAAAAAGGATACATGTCAGATATTCCAGAATCGTCACGTCCCAGATGTAATCATAGAACGAATCCATAGAGTCATGACTGATGGAATGGAGAAGAAAACCATAAGAGTTTGTTACTGATTTCAAGAAAGTTTCTGAACTATTTTGTAAAGCGGGTATTGATGCATTGCGAGCTCACCTGTTTTGCTCTTGTAGAGCTTTGAATGCAGTCATGTAGTCGACTTCCCTCAGAAACTGGCAGAGAACAGCCACCTGCAGAGAGCACACAATAACATCAGGAATGACGCAGAGCAATCCTCTGAAACCAGACTCGGATGCAGTTTGTTACCTGAGTGTGACAGTTCAAGAGCGAGCAACACTTGATCATTCTCTTCAGAACCTGCAGAAACATTCAGCGCATGTCAGCTCTGACAGTATCCCAGTGACAGGGCACTTTACTACTAAACCAAAAGTAGAAATAAAAGCCTTTTCTTTATTCGTTCAGAAGGTTGTTCTGCAGACCTGGTCGGTGTAGACGTCAGGAGGAACTGGTTTCGTGAAGTAATCTGAGCACACGGTCCCTGCCTGCAGGTAATAATGCATCGCTGCAGAATACTGGTTGGTCACTGAAAGAACAAAAATTAAACATGAATTTAGTAAGTAAAAACAAACTGTAGTGCTGTAAATTAAGCGTTTTTCACCTGTTTTCACCTTCAACCTGTTCTGGCAAAATTTTACAAGTACTGGATTAATCATTTTAGCATTTGGGCCTATTTAAAACTAATTTGACCATGAAAAACTATTTTAAAAATATTTTGCTCTAAAAAAAAATGTTGAGGCTTTGTTTAAAAAGATTACCAAACAATGCATCTCTATGAAATATCATGCATCTGACAGACTAGGCCAAGAGTTTGTAATTGTTTAAATGTCAAAGCATTTATTCAGGAATTCAAACTTTATTTTCTGAGTAAAGTTAATAGATGATATTTTATTAACATTTTAATTATGAACATTCAACGTCAGTCTCTGTGTAAATAGTTAATTTGATGAAAAAAATATTGCAAATATTTTATACTTTTGTATGTTTTAGTTACATCAGACTTTGAGTAAATTAAAGTATTATAGCATGAATTTCAATTTAATTTTAAGTTGAACTGCTTAGGGCTGGGACTAAAATCTTAAAACCTGATATTTATATGCATTACTTAACCATGGCAGTGATACACATCACCAAATGGTAATTAAGCCTCCGTATCACATCAAAAATTAATTAGCCCAGCTTACATCTACAACAAAAATAACCACATACACTCATAAAGTAGTATATATACTATAAACTGATGAGTATAAACAATTTAGCATTAACATCACAAAACTCTGTAAAGCTCTGTGAAATAATGTGTATTGTTTAAAGTGTTGCACAAATCATGTGACTTGAAGAAAAAACCCCTCAGTGTTGGATCTCTGCAGTATGAGTGCAGGGTTTCATTCAGACTGCTTTAACTCACCAAAGTAAATGTCGGCCTGCGTGCAGAGCCACGACTGGTTGTTGGGGTTGAGGCTGAGAGCATAGTTCACCAATTCCTTCAACGTGACAACCACGGCTTCGACATCCACCGACTGTAAACTGCATCAACACCGCCATCATCAGAACATTTGACACCAAGATTACACCATCAAACAATCATTACATGCACAGATTTTAACATACACTATAGTGCCAAAAGTAATGGCACCCCTTCTAATGAACAGGTTTGACTACTTTAGTAATTTACATGAGTACAAATCTTAGTGTTTAAGCATATAATGATATTCTAGGAAATTGTGTGCTTCTAATATTATAGCAACAGTTTGGACAGGACCCTTTTCTATTCTAACATGAGAAGGCAAGGTTCAAAAAGAAAATGATTGATTGAGTCAGTGTGGAAGAACTTGACTGGTCTGCATAAAACCAAGTCCTAATCCCAGTTGAACACTGGCTCTGGTGTGACTGTAAATGCAGACCTTGAGCCAAAAACTCATCACCAAACACCAATGACTTGTACATATGGGTACAGTCATTTTAGACACTTCCAAAACTGTTGGAAAAAATTTTAAATACATGAATTATGTTCCCATCATTGTTGCCACAGATTTGGAAGTGCCTTTTTCTGTTCTAAAGAAGGGGGTGTCCCAATACTTTTGTCTATATAGTGTATGTACAAGTCATTTGTTGGCAAGTCATTTGAGTTTTTGGCTCAAGGCCTGCATTTACAGTCATACCAGAGGTGTTAAACTGGGATTAGGACTTGGTTTTATGCAGACCATTCAAGTTCTTCCACACTGACTGAATCAGTAATTTTCTTTTTGAACCTTGCCTTATACACCGAGGCATTGGCATGTTAGAATAGAAAAGGGTCCTGTCCAAACTGTTGCTATAATATTAGAAGCACACAATTTCCTAGAATATCATTATATGCTTTAACATTAAGATTTGTACTCATAGAAATTACTAAAGTAGTCAAACCTGTTCATTAGAAGGGGTGCCAATACTTTTGGCAATATAGTGTAGGAGCATTTCTTTATCTAATGGCATTTGTGACGTACTTGGCAAGAGATGAAGGCCATATGGTGATGTGCTCAGCTGTCACTTCATTCACTATATCATCCTAAGAAATAAAAAAAATCAAACAATGATCTGGAATCAATCCACAGAAATTAGATTTTCCCAATTTATTACCTATTCTATTGTTATTTGTTTTGTTATTATTTATATACTTGACTAGTTTATTTTAAGTCATTCTACAGTATGACAAAAAAGATAAAACAGCAACCAAAACACCTACAATCTAGAAGAAAATATTGAATAACTTCCTCCACACTGGTTAGCACATACCCGTACAATATTGTGCAGCCGCACAAACAAAGAGATGAGCGTTGTCAAAACCAGCGGCTCCTAAAACCCAAATCATATCGCAGATTAATACTGGAAGCTCTCTGTATTTACGATAGACTTTTACATAATGCTTTGTATTTGGAAATGTTATACTTACCCGTAGTTTTTTCATAAAAGTCATGAATTTGCTCCTAAAGCACAAACAACAGAAAATATAACAATGCGTTAACATAACACGGAGATCTAGATAAAAAAAATAAAAAAAAAGTTCAAAGACAAACTTTGAAGTTGGCTTCAGAAAGCAAACCAGAAAGTTAAAAAAAAAAAGTTGAGTTTTTAAAAAGTTCGACAGTTTTCAGTCTGAAATAGTTTGAAGTTTAAAATAGTTTTAAAGATTAAAGTTTGAATGTTTTGAAGGCAATAGAGTCTATTACATTTAGTCATTTAGCAGACGCTTTTATCCAAAGAGACTTATAAATGAGGATAATAGAAGCAATCAAAATCAACAAAAGAGCAATGATATGCAAGTGCTATGACAAGTCTCAGTTAGCTTAATGCAGTACACGTAGCAAGGTTTTTTTTTTTTTTAGAAGAAGCAAGAAATTCGTAATAAATTAGAAAAACATGCGGTGATTATGTTTTATATATTGTACTGCAGACACTGAAACAGGCTCTGTATGATTTTTCCCCTCAGGAAGTCATCTGAGGCAGGTTTAGAGTTACTCTCTCTGTGCTGCAGTAAGCGGCCTCTGTCTCACCGGGGCAGGATGCCCAGCGAGGACTCTCTCTGTTTGAGAAGGCTCAGTCGACCGTCACTGGAGCGCTTGTGCTGGCTGGAAACACTGCAGATCTGCACCACCACCTCCCAGAGCTCCTTCGCCGTGCGTCTGCTCTCTTTAGGTCCTGGCAGCTCCTTACAGGTGGACGCTATCAGCTGCCCTAGCTGCAGGAAGAACAACACACAAGAGATCATCATCTGTAGGGGTGATGGAAATAATCGATTCTCCGCATCGTGACTCTCTCTTCAGCAATTCTAGAATCGATTCTGAGCTTGGCTTTTTCCCCACACATGGCACATGTGTTCGCTAGAGACAATCGCGGTGGCTTCATTGCACAGAATATATGCTGTGAGACACGTGTGCATTGCTTGAGACTATGTGCTTTCATCCACCATTATTTCAGTGCTTTAATTTAGATATGCTTTCATTTATACTGTTTGGAACGCAGGACGTATTAGATGCATGAAACCCACATACCGACAGACTTTCACGTGCATTTTGTGTTAGTTTGTCCTGAAGCTCGATCACGGCATTGGTTAAATGCATTAGCATTTTTGAATACTTTTATGATACGAAATTGATGTAAACACAGTTATGTTTTCAGAACAGGACAAATCATCTGTTGAAACAGATCTGTGCGTTAGTATGAACGCAGCCTAAAGCTGCCACTGTCTTTGACGCCATCAGTAATAATAATCAAACAAAAATAATGCTGAGTCAAAAAGAAAAACCCATAACTATGAATGTCTGTGAACTTCTGGATACAGAAAGCACTCTCAAGATACTGAAAGTAATTTTTGTTTATCACTTGTAATTGTCTTTTCCCCCCTTTATTAGTTTATATTTGCTTATATATTTTAAAGCTATATTTAGTTGGTTAAATTCATAGCCATTTTTTTTATTTATTATTAATTTGTAATTATTTTAAAAAGTAGCCTGCTTATATAATTTAATAAAAATGCACAGAATAAATTTGATATAAAAATGAATATGAAAATGTAGCCATGTGCCGTAATACTGAAAACTGAGGATGCAACGCATCATGATATCGAATCAAAGACATGATTGATAATCATAATCGAATCGAATCGTGAAACCAGTGATGATTCACACCCCTGATGATAGTATATTTAGTAATAGTAGTATATTTTTATTTAATGCCATGTCAGCATCTTAGGCTATTTTCATGGCAAAAACCATTTTAAAAAAATAATAAAATAAAAGTATAACAAATACAATAAAAACCAGCAAACAAACAAACACATTACACAAGATTATTTACATTAACATATGATAAAAATTCTAAAACTTTTTCTGACAAAATTATACTAAACTCTTTAGTGAGTTCACGTCATAAAAGAGTTTTCTACATACATTAAAAGCTGGACAGTCCAATAAAATATGTCTCACACCCCTAATGATCTGAGGTAAGAATTCTTACTAAAACATGACTGTGCCTACTAGAAAATTAAGAAAATGTGTAAAAGAGAAAAAATGTATTTGAAGCCTATTAAATGAAGCCTATTTTTAAGACCCTTAAGATTTTCACAGACACTATTCATGGCAATCAAGCACCGGAGCGTTTGTGGGGAGAGTGCAGATACCTTTATATACGGGTTGCTGTTGACAAGTGACTGCGGCACCTGCAGCGTCAGATACTCGTTCTCCCTCCAGTTGAGCATGAACACGACACATTCCTCCCCGACGATCTGACGCAGCGGGAGATCTGTGCCCATGAAGAACACAGTAACGAATTAATTACAGCATCCTCACCTAAAATATGAATTTCACTTCATCTGGTTTCACTAGAATAAGCACATAAACTCAAAGAGCTTAATTTATCAAAGAATAAACTCAACACATCCACTGTTCCTCAGTTGATAACATCCTGGGCAGTGTTGGGAAGTAACTAGTTACATGTAATGGAATTATGTAATTTAATTACAAAATAATGTACACTTTATTTTAAGGTGTCCTTGTTACAGTGTAATTATACATTTAAGTACTGAGTAATATTAATTAACTACTTGTACTTACTATATTGGTTAGGGTCAGGATTAGGGTTTAGCTTAGGGTTACTTGCATGTAATTACGCATAATTTATTGTTATTATAAACTTAAGTACATGTAACATGTAACAAGGACACCTTAAAATAAAGTGTTACCCACAATAAATGTAACTGTAATCAGTTACAGTTACTAAGAAAAAAAAGTGTAATTAAACTAGTTATGTATGAAAATGTTAATGATAACAAAGAGGGTTACATCTGAATATTTTCACACACACACCCACATACAGGTTTGATTGACATCTTTCATAAATTGCATTGACTGCTTTAAAATATGAGACACCAATGTTTCAGGAGTTTAGGACAGAATAGGGTTTATGTATATGCTTTATTTTTTTAAGATGGACTTTTTTCCTTTTTGCCAGTGTTTCCTTAGAAAGATTTGATATCAAAAACAGTATTCCAGCTATTAAACTATTTCTTGTTATGATCACAAATCTGTATTTAACCTCAGAATAATCTCAAAGTAAAGAGGTGCTAAAGTCTGATTTTGTGGTGCTTGTGTTTTAAAATTTAATTATGATCTTAATTCAAGTGAAGAAGGATTTTGAAAGTGAAAGTAATCAGTGTTGAACACTACTGTAATGGTAACCCTGCCTGCTTTACATGTTTGAAAACGATTAACAGTTGAAAAAGTTATGATTTTAGAAAAGTCACAAAAAAGTAATCAAATGTAATCAGTTACATTACTTTAAGTGATTGAAATAATTACACTACTTAAGTCATTTTATATAGGGTAGCTTGTAATCTGTAGCTATTACATTTCCAAAGTAACCTTCCCAACGTTGATCCGGAGTAAATTGTCATCAACTTTCAGGCCTAATTCTGCAGAGCAGAATTTTAAATGTCTAAGTGAACTGTGTAGATATTTGATCCAAGGTCAGATTCATTTATTTGTCTGTACAGTGTCATTACATTGCCAGAAGTGAGTGTGTAAGACTTTGCTCTTGTCTATTTTAAGCTAGAAATCATCAGACCTCCTGTTAAGAGAGCATTTGTCTGCAACAGCTGACGTAATACCATGTATCCTCATCTCCAGATATCCGCGGACCCTGCTGACCAGGTCGGGCGGAGGTCTCTCCATGTTGCCTTCCGCAGCGCCTGCCTCGTGACCTCTGACCTCCATCAACAGCAGCTCGTTGAGCATGACCTGACGCAGCTTAGGAGAAAACTCCGTCACCAGCTCCAGGCACGCCGTGAACAGCTGACGAGCGTGTGCAAAATCCTGCAGCAGCCAAAGAGACAAAAAACATGCTGGTTCAAACTACAAACTAAAAGAAAGCTGACATTTGAAACTACAAAATATAAGCCTCGGTGTAATCTTTAATTCTGTACTATGCAAGAGACTTTGTAATCATCAAAGTGTTCATAGAAGGGACAGAGTGGTGTAGAATAAAGGTAAATTACGTGAAAAATAATGTTTTTTTTAATAAAACGAAGCATTAACACGTTAGACTGCACCCCGTAAATACAATCAAGCCTAGAAAAAAAAGTCAACCACCCCTTTAAGTGAAAGCGGTTTAAGACATTACGGTTTCTGAAGTATGATGCATCTTTTATTGGCATGTAAATGCATATTCTTTTTTAAAAGTGTGCATGTAAGGATTAAACAACTAAAGTAACGCAAAGGTGTAGATGAAGCTGTTTATTGATCTAGATGACTGTGTTCCAGGCACGTCACTAAAACAGTGCAATCAACATGAACATTGCTTTTGTGTCTTTAGCAGCTTTCTTTCCAAACCCGTATTTCTGGTGTGCATATAGGCACACTGAATCATGTGGAAGTGAGTCTTGTTCAGATACACACCTTTATACTGATGCAGTGCAGACCCTTGGCCATAAGGATGTACACCAGGTCTCGTGTCAGGTTGTCTTTTATTGCTAGTATGACATTTACATAGTCAACAGGAACCTCCCACTACATGAAAACATACAGTTGCAAGAAGTCACAGGTCAACAACTATAATTTATTATATAAATATTATATAAATTATATAAATTTATTAATAAATAAGCATTTTTTGTCATGAACTGATATTGCAAATCACTCAATTTATTAAAAATAAATAAAAATAATTTTATTGTTAATTCACTGCAAAACAAAATCCTGTACAAGAAACACTGATTCAGTCTGTTACTCAATCAGCACTAATTAAAGACAGAGGACTAGATTATCTACATCATTTCATGTTTTAAAATGAGGCATAATGGCATTAAAAACATAATGTGACCTCTGATGGTCTTTCCTGACCTTACTATTAACCCTCCAGAAGGGTCGTTCGGCCATCCCATGCAGCTCGATGAGGATTTGTCGGATGTGTCGAGGATCCAGTGACAGAATGAGCTGCTGTTCAAGCTGACTGATATTGACACTGGCAGACGCTGGTGAGAACAAAACACAAACAGCACATCAACCAACAGCAAGAACAGTTCTCCAGATGATGAAATATTCATATAATTCACATGGGCATGATTAAACGACTGTTTCCTCCAGGATGTACCGGGTATATCGTAGAACGAGGGCAGTGGTTTGGCACTGAGGTTGACTGTGGCTGAGCTCTTCCTTATCTGCTCCATCAGGATCTTCTTCTCCTCATCTTGAAGCAGTTCCATGAAGAGTTCATGAGATGAGACCATGAAGGCCAGAGAAACATCTTCCAACCTGTTACAAACTGTCCTAGAAAGCAAATTAACAGCTATATATCATGTAATCTTTGTAGTATAGTATTTTCACACAATGATACAATTTAAAATAAAATACAATAGCAAACACAAGAAAATGGTAAACAGTTATAGGACCTAATATATACTTATAAAGATTATACATAATCTAAAATCCAATTATGATTAAGTAAACAAAAACAAAAAACAAAAGAAGAGGTTGTTAATGCAAACTGCTGCAACATTTCCCCTACCCCCATGATCAATATGTTGATTTATTATCAATGTTGGAAACAGTTGAGCTGCTTAATATATTTTTTTTTGGAACCTGTGAGACTTTTTTCAAGATTCTTTGAATAAAATGTTAAAAAGAACAGCACTTATTCAAAATAGAAATCTTTACTATCAGTTTTTATCAATTTAACATATCTTCACTAAATAAAAGTATTAATTTCTTTCAAAAAAGAAAAAATATACATAGAAAACCGGTATTTTAAATTGCAATAATATTTCACAACATTACCATTTTTTCTGTATTTTTTTATCAAATTAATTCAGCCTTGACAAGCATTAGAAACTTCTTTAAAAACATTACAAGTCTTCCTGAACACAAACTTTTTCTTTAATCTAAAATCCAATGATGATACATGATATAAAACAAATAATTCCTGTTTATGCAGACTGCTGCAGCATTTCCCCTCCCTCATGTGAAATTCACGTCAAACAAATCTACCCTTGAAAAGCATGTGAACGCAAAGAAAAAGACATGTGAACCTGAGTAGTCAAAAGTCTGGCAAGGTGAAAAGTTTTTAAAAATGTAAGGGTGCTCACTTGATGAAAATAGCCATTTTCCTCTTGCTTGTTTCTGACCTGTGCTCCTTATCCAGTGACCTTGTACACACCTGGAGAGAGAGCAACAGACAGCACTTTACTTCATCAGAAAACCATGTGAACTAGATCAGTTTAGTAAAGGAACAGTGTGTGTAATGTATATGAGTCTGTGATGCAGCAGGGTTTATACCTCCAGCAGAAAACTGACGGTGTTTTTGCTGGGTTTGAGGAGCATCTGATAGAAGGACACACTGAGGACGCCACCCTCCAGTGCATCTCTCACTGCGTTACACACACACAGTTTATGACACACTTCCTCCAGAGCCCTGTCCCTGTCATTTAAAACACACAGACACACATACAGTATATTAAAGGAATATACAACAAGCTCTATAGACAGTGTGTGTGGCATGTCATTTACCTCTCTATTTGTGAAACAAAAAGATTTTAGTAAACCACTTATAATGGAATTCTATGGGGAAAGACATTCAGGGAGTTTATAAGCAAAACATCCTACAGCTTTGATTACATTAATTCTGTAAGAATTTTGTAGAAGGAAACCGAGTTTGTATCTACTTATTTTATTCATCAGTGTTTGAACCATTAAAGAAGAAACTGCATCTTCTGTATTTCATTTAAAAAGGGAAAAAGGGATGGAGGCAAGTGTACACTGATCTTTTATACTGTACTGTCAAATGCTGCGATCTGCATGGTTGCCCTTTGCTTGCTAGGCTTTCATTGAGGTCACAAGAAAATTAAGCTGTGATCACAAGAAAACAACTTATGTAGTGATCAATCGAAAATAAGAAAAATAATAATAATCCATCGCCTCTTAGGGCTTCTGTGAAACACATTCCATACTGAGGAACGAGTCTCTGAACATTTGTGTGGAGAAAGATGGTGATAGATCCAAACCCTAAATACACATACAATCATCCATTGAGCATCTAAACAGCACCTCACCCTTGTTGAAGCTTG
>JAFVLL020024161.1:0-19840 GCA_021397915.2 Tor tambroides | reverse complement strand
GGGGCTGACGAGGTGCAGGTGCCGATGATTAATATGCTGGAGATGTGGAGCGAGGTAATTGGCTGGGTGAGGAGCCTGGTCCTCCTGTGACAGTCTCGTGGATGAAGCTCTTCACTCAGATCGCGTCACTGTACGACGTCACCAATCTATTAGTACCTCAGTTTTCTCAGGAAACCTACATTCAGATCACACAGGTACACACACCATTATAAACTATTAAATTATCTAATAAAAAAGCCTCACAACTACTGTAAACATTTTAATATGTTTTCTGTGTTGTTTGTTTTAGCTCTTAGATTTGTGCATCCTTGATATCAACTCTTTGGACTTTAAATATGGAGTCTTAGCAGCTGCTTTCTGCCACTTCATGTCAGCTGATGTTGTCCAAAAAGTATCGGGTAAGATTATCATTTGCAAGGTCTACTGTTATATTAGCTCTGCATGTTTCTAAAGCTGTTAGCTTTTTGACATTTTGTGATTCAATCATCTAAACTGATTTGAAGCGGTTCAGAGATGCATGTGCCTACATTGTGTGCAGAGTGTAAATGCTAGTTCATCCTGACACATTAAAGACAACAGCAAAAGATTATTTATATTATCTTATTATTATATATATTATTATATTATTTATCATTACACGGCATCCAAATGGTCAGAGTCATACCCTTTCCATCAGGATTTTCCTCTGGGATTTTATAACAGGGTTTTCAATTCATGAGTAAAATAAGGTCTGTAGTAATCATAACTTTGACGATACTTAGAAGTTTTGTTGTACACATATACGGCACACACGTTCTTATATTATAATATATACTTATTAAAAACATACTTTTTTTTTAAATATAACTCAAAATTTGTGTTGTATTTGTGTAGTTTAGGTTATTGTGCAAAGTGTAAAGAAAAGAAGTTTTGAGCATGTCTCAGTGGCTATGTTTACATGCACAAGTTTCAATCGGACTGAATTCACTCCAGTTTATGAATCTGAATGTAGTGTTTACATTGCACATGTGCAGTCATTCAGTTTCGGTTTTCAATCCGATCAAGTGTTTACATGCGCTCTCAATTGTATTAGAAAAAGAATAAACCTCCCCTTTCAATCCGGTCGAAATTTCATTCGGATTGATTAAGGTGTTTACATGAAGGCTTTTCAGTCTGGTTACAAATGGATTATTTGGTTGCATGTATCAGACGAAGTGTTTGTCCTCCACACAGGACTGAAGTGGGAGGCCATTGAGACCTGTGTGAACTGGATGCTCCCTTCGTGGAGACCGTGATGTGTTATGAGAGCGCACAGCTGAAAGAATTTGGGCAAGTGCCATCTGAGGACAGACACAACATTCAGACACATGTGGACTACCTCTGCATGCTGCTGAGTATAATGCTCAACTAATGTTAATCATTGAAATCAGTGCAATCAATGGATGTAGAAGTTTATAGGGCCCTATGAAATCTGTTTTTTTTTTTTTACAAATTCCGTTTTTTCCATTTTAATTTTTAATTCTGTTTTTTTTTCTGTTTTAATTTTTCTAGACCCTGTTTTAATGTTTAAATTAAATGTTATTAATCAAAAAGCATGTTTAATTAATTAAAATCATGAAACTGACAAAATTTAACAGCAAAAGTTTAATAAAAAAAAATACATTTTTAAGGCCCAATGAAATAGGTTTTATTTTTTCTCAAATCTAGTTTTATTTTTTGTCAAAATCAGTCTGATTGTAGGGCCCTATGAAATACATTTTATTTTTTTTAATTTTTTTCAAAATTCCATTTTATTATTATTAATATTATTTATTTATTTATTTTTTCAAATTATGTTTTTTCCTTTTAAAACTTTCTGGGTTCCGTTTTTGTTTTTCCGTTTTATTTATTTTTTTAGACTCTGTTTTAATGTTTAAATTAAATGCTATTCATCAAAAATCATGTCTAATTAATTGAAATCATGAAACTTACACAATTTAAGAGCAAAAGTTTAACAAAAAATAAATTTTTAAGACCCTATTAAATGCAAGTTTTATTTTTTCTCAAATTTAGTTTTATTTTTAGTTTGCCAAATTCTGTGTTTTCCATAAATTTTCTGAATTCCATTTAATGCTTTCATTAAACTTTAACAATTAAAAGCATCTCTAAATAACTGACTTTATTAAAAAAATGTTTTTTTTTTTTTTTTATTTACTTCCCCAGAAATATGTATTTACATTTTTCTGGTAATTAAATTCTGGTAAATAATTTTTCTAGTAAATATTGCTTAAAAATAATGTTTTAATAGTCATTTTATTATAGTACTATCATTACATTTTGCTAAGTAATATATTTGTCACCGTTTCATGTTAAACCGAACTTTTATTTTGACGGGTTGTTTTGGAGACCTTTAAGTTTCTCTGTTTATATGATATGATAGTTTTTCTCAAAAGAAACAGTAAAACGCATGAAGTGACTCTCAGAGCAGTTTTAGAAATGTTCATGTACTCATATATTGAGGCAGTAGAGGGGGAAAACGAGCTTCATTGTGTGTAGTAAACGAAACCGTGCATCTGCATCATTCATTCACACAGAGACATGCAGATTTAAGTGTACTGACCTACTTTTGATTTCATGCAAAATTTCTGCAAAATTCTGTGACATTCCGCATTATACAGTAAATTCCATTTTTATGGCTGGATTCCGCGATTCCGTCAGCGTTTTCCGAAACACGGAAATCATAGGGCCCTGAGTTTAGAGGTGGTATGAGAGAAACATTTATGAGCATGTTGTGCTCATTTGGTTCTGCAGTGGCATTGTTTTATTTCATTTTTGCATTTAACCATTCTTAAATCATTGTCGTTCTCATTTACAGAAGGAGCCTCAAGAGAAACAGCCAAAAAGCCTGGAGCCCTTGTTCCCACCAACACCACCAAGCAGCACTGAGAAACCCAGTTAACACTAGTGTTTGTTTATACAGCAGGAAAATTGTAAAATGTACTATGTGCAAAGGGCTTAAACTGCTATTTAAGTAACAAAATAGTTTTATAGTCTGAATAGGCAACTTATGTTTCCCCCAGTGCTGATTATAGTTCTCTTATACTTTATAGTACAAAAATATTGTGCAAAAAAAATAAGAACAGGCCTCAGGATTGCTAGTGTAGTATTTTTGTATTTTTTGTGTTTTATTTTCATATTTTTCTTTGGAGTTTAAACGATGACTACTTAAAATGTGATTCATGAAAATATCAAATTTTCTGTCAGCCCAATGTTTATTATACAGCATAATTTAAGTATACTGTTCATTTGTATATAGAATGTAAGATGTTTACATATGCTAGCGTTACCAAAGGCATTAAATTGTGCATTTGATTGTTCCTTAGTGATACATAATTGTGAAAATTGGATGTGTATATATATACATACATTTGTATATTACAAAAATAGCACACAACATGAATTAGCATAGGCATATTTATTTTAAAATTGTTTTTATTTTTATTTTTTCCCAGTAAAAAAGCACTCTTTTGGAATGAAATTAAAAGTAGAGTTTAACCATGGCCTGTAGGAATTTCTTCTTCCTTTTTTGCGCTGCAAGCTGCAGGACTTCCTCTGGATTACTGGAGTTTAACTCTGTCTGTCCGATGGCCTTGATCTGTGTTCAAATAGAAGCCATCATTAGCTTCATATCTATGTACTAAGCTAATTTAGTTTCTTCTGTGATGGCCAATTGTTCCATCTGAAAATCAAGCAACTTTTGTATAAATCTTGCTTTGAAACTGCACTGAAATTAAATATAGGTGGATATTGTTAGATAGCATTTCTACACCATCTGCAATAAATGTTTTAGACAATCTATGTGGCGTAATTGATTCTTGAATCAAAAGATAAATGTGACCCTGGATCACAAAACCAGTGGTAAGATTTATACATCATATGAAAGTTGAATAAATGAGCTTTCCATTGATGTATGGTTTGTTAGGATCGGACAATATTTGGTCGAAATACAACTATTTGAAAATCTGGAATCTGAGGGTGCAAAAACATCAAAATACTGAGAAAATCACCTTTAAAGTTGTCCAAATGAAGTTCTTAGCAATGCATATTACTAATCACAAATTAAGTTGATACATTTATGGTAGTAAATTTACAAAACATCTTCATGGAGCATGATCTTTATTTAATAATAATAATTTAATAATTAAATAATGATTAAATCTAATGATTTTTGGCATACCAGAAAAATCGATAATTTTGACCCATTCATTGCGTTTTTGACTATTGCTACAAATATACCCCAGCGACTTAAGGCTGGTTTTGTGGTCCAGGGTCACAAATGAATCAGCTTACCGCAACTTGTCTTTTGTCACTCTCTCCTCGTTTATGATGAATGTCTAAAGGAAAAAGTTACGGTAAAACAATGAACAGAGAATATCAGATGTGGGGTTATTCAAATCTTTCTATTAATACATTTGCATTTGTAGAGCTCAAGACTGATAAGAGCTGACTACAGCGTCGTCTTTAAAAAGGATACATGTCAGATATTCCAGAATCGTCACATCCCAAATGTAGTCATAGAATGAATCCATAGAGTCATGACTGATGGAATGGAGAAAGAGTTTAAGAACATAAGAGTTCATTTCTGACTTTGTAAAACAGGTATTGATACAGCATGCATTTCAAGTTCACCTGTTTTGCTCTTGTAGAGCTTTGAATGCAGTCATGTAGTCGACGTCCCTCAGAAACTGGCAGAGAACAGCCACCTGCAGAGTGCACACAACGGCATCATGAATGACGCAGTGCAATCATCCGAAACGAGACTCGTGATGCAGTTTGTTACCTGAGTGTGACAGTTCAACAGTGAGCAACACTTGATCATTCTCTTCAGAACCTGCAGAAACATTCAGCCTGTCTTGACAATATCCCACTGCCACATCTCTTCAGGGCATTTTTACTACCAAACCAGAAGTAGAAATAGAAGCGTTTTTATTCGTTCATAACAGTGTTCTGCAGATTTTCAGCACCTGGTCGGTGTAGACGTCAGGAGGAACTGGTTTAGCGAAGTAATCTGAGCACACTGTCCCTGCCTGCAGGTAATAATGCATCGCAGCAGAATACTGGTTGGTCACTGAAAGAGCAAAAGAAGAAAAATAAAAGAAAATTAAACATGAATTAAGTAAGTAAAAACTTAAGCTGAAGTGCTGTAACTGAAGTATGCTTACCAAACAGTGCATCTCTATGAAATATCATGCACCTGACAGACTAGGCCAAGAGTTTTTAATTGTTAAAATTCATGAAATCAAACTTTATTTTCAAAGAATTACAAATATTCAGCATCAGTCTCTGTGTAAATAGTTAAATATTTGATTAAACAAAACATTGCAAATATTTTGTACTTTTGTATGTTTTAGTTGCATCAGACTTTGAATAAATTTAAGGATTGTATACGGTGGCTCAGTAGCGCACAACACAACTCCAAGGACTAATTTTGTTGTGTTGTGCTAATTTCGTTGTGTTGTGGCTTATTCCTGTTGCGTTGTGACTTGTTTCCTTTGTGTTGTGCTAATTTTATTGTGTTGCTGCTTATTTCTGTTGTGTGATTTCATTGTGTTGTGCACTACTGGGCCACTGTAATTATAGCATGACTTTAAATTTACTTTTAAGTTGAACTGCTTAGGGCTGGATAATACGACTAAAATCTTAAAACCTGATATTTACATGCATTACTTAACCAGGGCAGTGATACACATCACCAAATCGTATTTAGACCCCCATATCACATCATAAATTAATCAGCCCAGCTTACTATAACTATAATAAAAATAACCACATACATACACTCATAAAGTGATATATACTATAAACCGATGAATACAAACAATTTAACAGTAACATCACAAAACTGTAAAGCTGCTGTGAAACAACGTGTATCGTTTAAAGTGTTATACAAATCATATGACTTGAAAAAACCCCTCAGCGTTGCCTCTTTACAGTATGAGTGCAGGGTTGCATTCATACATAGCTTCAACTTACCAAAGTACATGTCGGCCTATGTGCAGAGCCACGACTGATTGTTGGGGTTGAGGCTGAGAGCATAGTTCACCAATTCCTTCAATGTGATGACCACAGCTTCAACATCCACCGACTGTAAACTGCATCAACACCATCACCATCATCAGAACATTTAAACACCAAGATTACAACATCACAACAAACTATCATTACATACACAGATTTAAACATAGGAGCATTTCTTCATCTAATGGCATTTGTGACGTACTTGGCAAGAGATGAAGGCCATATGGAGATATGTCAGCTGTCACTTCATTCACTATATCATCCTGAGAAATTTAAAAAAAAAAAACATCATATACATAATGACCTGGAATCAATACACAGAAATGGGATTTTCCCAAAATTTACATTTACATTTAGTTATTTAGCAGATGCTTAAATGAGGACAATGAAAGCAATCAAAACCAACAAAAGAGCAATAATACGCAAGTGCTATGACAAGTCTCAGTTAGTCTAACTCAGTACACATAGCAAAGGTTTTTTTTTAATTATATAATAAATAAAAAAGAAAAAGAATAGATAGAATAGAAAAAGAATAGACAAAGCCAGTATTAGAGGCCTTTTTTAAAAAAAAAAAAAAAAAAAAAGAGAACAAGCAGTTAGAAAACAAATAGACTGGAAGTCTTAAAGGGTCAAGTGCTTTTTTTTTTAAAATAAAAAAAGAAAACAAATAGATAAAATAGAATTAGAACAGAGAGTTCCAGAGTTAAAGGGTCAAATAAAGATGGAAGAGATGTGCTTTTAGCCATTTCTTGAAGATGGCTAAGGACTCAGCTGGCAGGTCATTCCACCAGGAGGGAACAGTTAAAGTGACAGTCAGTGAAAGTGATTTTGTGCCTCTTTGGGATGGCACAATAATGCGCCGTTCAATATATTACTTATTCTATTGTTATTTGTATTACATACTTCACTAGTTTATTTTAATTCATTCTACAGTATGATAAAAAGATAAAACAGCAACCAAAACACCAACAATCTAGAAAAAATATTGAATAACTTCCACTACACTGGTCAGCACATACCCGTACAATATTGTGCAGTCACACAAACAAAGAGATGAGTTTTGTCAAAACCAGCGGCTCCTGAAACTACCCCAAAAAAAAAAACACATCGCAGATTAATACTGGAAGCTCTATGCATTTACGATAGATTTTTACATAAGGCTATATACTTGGCAATGTTATACGTACCCGTAGTTTTTTCATAAATGTCATGAATTTGCTCCTACAAACACAAACAAAAGAAAATATAACAATGCGTTAACATAACATGGAGAACTAGATTTAAAAAAGTTTGTCAAGAAAAACTTTGGCTTGAGAAAGCAGACCAGAGAGTTTTAAAAAGTTTTAAAAGTTTGACGGTTTTCAGTCCGAAATAGTTTGAAGTTTAAAATAGTTTTAAAGATCAAAGTTTGAATGTTTTGAAGACAATACAGTCTATTAGAAAAACATGCTGTGACCATGTTTTTATATATTATATTGCAAACACTGAAACAGGCTCTGTGTGATTTTGTTTTTCCTCAGGAAGTCATCTAGGGCAGGTTTTAGAGTTATTCTCTGTGTACAACAGAGCGGTCCCTCTGTCTCACCAGGGCAGGATGCCGAGCGAAGACTCTCTCTGTTTGAGGAGGCTCACTCGACCCTCACTGGTGCGTTTGTGCTGACTGGAAACACTGCAGATCTGCACCACTATCTCCCAGAGCTCCTTAGCTGTGCCTCTGCTCTCTTTAGGTCCTGGCAGCTCCTTACATGTGGACGCTATCAGCTGCCCTAGCTGCATGAACAACAACACACAAGAAGAGATGATCTGAGGTAAGAATTCTCACAAAAACATGTCTGTGCCTACTAGAAAATTAAGAAAATGTGAAAATATGAACAAAAAATATTTTGCATAAAGAAAATGAAGCCTATTTTTTAGACCTGCCAACCTGAGTACCTTCAGTGTGACGGGACGTGACCGGGGTTTTTTTTGCGATTTAAAATGCTATTTAAAAAAATTAATTAATAAAAAAAAAACACTCCAGTACACTTCTGTACATTGTATAAAAACATGGATTATCATGTGTCCACTTAAAAATCATTTTGAGTGAAGTATTATTTTTATTGATTGGCCATTATTGAGCACTATAAACATGTAATAAGGCAAGAGATATATCAAAAAGACAAGATAAGACAAACGTCTTATGACGCTTCAGGAAATCCCTAATATAGAAGGCATCCAGTTATCACTGTTACTGAATGAAATAAGATAGAAATGCTTTGAATGATGAAACATGAAGACAATAAACACTCGACTAAAATACATTTTTCTGCATGATTCTGTGATAAGAAGCCATATCAGATCACAAAAGGAAGTTATTTCTAACATTCGACTCATGTTATGGAGTATGTTATAATGTTTTTATTGGATAACAGGTTTAGAAATGCTTCTCATTACAAGGGAAGATGTTCAGCGTGTGTTGCTTTTTCAAATGCATGTTATAAGCAGGGAGGCGTTTCCTTATCTCAGTGAATAAACTCACGGACACACAAACGGAGGCATTTCAGGGAGAAATAAAACACACAGTAATTACAAACACAAAACCAAAAAAAAAACGCTCTGATTGGTCGAACTCTTCATCTTTTGCTGTTGCTTGATTTGAGTACGGTGTGGATAGAGGCGTCACCAGGTTTTTGCATAGAGAGACAAATCATACCAGTGTACTTTGAGGTCAAAATGCATACCTGCTACGCAAAATGTGTACAGGTTGGTAGGGGTGTATTTTTAAGACCCTTAGGATTTTCAGACTATGACTTTATTCATAACATTGAAGCACAGGAGTGTTTGTGGGGAGAGTGCAGGTACCTTTATATAGGGGTTGTTGTTGACCAGTGACTGCGGCACCTGCAGCGTCAGATACTCGTTCTCCCTCCAGTTGAGCATGAACACAACACATTCCTCCCCGACAATCTGACGCAGCGCAAGATCTGTGGCAGGGAAGAACATAGTAAGGAATTATAGCACCATACCCTAAAATATGAATTCCACTTCATCTGGTTTCATTAGAATAAGCGCAAACTCAAAGAGCTTGCTTTATCATATATATAAAATAAAGTCAACACATTCACTGTTCCTCCACAATTTCGGTTGCTCACATCCTGTGCAATGTTGGGGAGTAACTAGTTATATGTTACATTAATTACAAAATAAATGAAACTGTAATCAGTTACAGTTACTGAGAAAAAAATGTGTAATTAAATTACAGTTACTTATTAAAATGTTAACATCTGAATATTTTCACACACAAACGAACATACAGATTTAATTGATTTCTTTCATAAATTGCACTGACTGCTCTGAAATATGAGACATTTCAGGAGTTTAGGACCCATGCTGTTTTATTTCCTATTTGGGTTTATGTATATACTTTATTTTTTAAGATTAACTTTTTTAAAGGCATTGTTAGTTGCCAGTGTTTCCTGTGATAGCTATGCAAAGATTTAATTTCAAAAACAGTATCATAGCTACTAAACTATTTCTTGTTATGATTTTAAATCTGTATTTAACCTCAGAACGATCTCAAAATAAAAAGAGCTGCTGAAGTCTGATTTTGTGGTGGCTGTGCTTTAAAAATTAAATTATTATAATCTTAACTCAAGTAAAGAAGGATTTTGAGAAGTCTGACAGTAATCAGTGTTGAGTACTACTGTCAAGGTTAACCCTGACTGCTTTAAATATCTGAAAATGATTAACAGTTGAAAACATTTGTTAGAAATAATGAAAAACTAATCAGTTGCCTTACTTTAATAAAGTAATTGAAATTGTTACACTACTTATTACATTTTAAATAGGCTAACTTGTAATCTGTAATCTATTACATTTCCAAAGTAACCTTCCCAACACTGATCTTGAGTAAACTGTCATCAACCTTCAGGCCAAAATCTGCAGAGCGGAATCTTAAAGGCCTAAGTAAACAACTGTGTAGATATCTGATCTAAGATCAGATTCATTTATTTCTCTTCGCTATGTCATTACATTGCCAGAAGTGAGTGTGAAAGACTTTAGTCTGGTTCATTTTAAGCTAAAGTTCATCAGACCTCCTGTTAAGAGAGCATTTGTCTTCAGCAGCTGATGTAATACCATGTATCCTTATCTCCAGATATCTGCGGACCCTGCTGACCAGGTTGAGTGGAGGTCTCTCCATGTTGCCTTCAGCAGCGCCTGCCTCATGACCTCTGACCTCCATCAACAGCAGCTCGTTGAGCATGACCTGACGCAGCTTAGGAGAAAACTCCGTCACCAGCTCCAGGCACGCCGTGAACAGCTGACGAGTGTGTGCAAAATCCTGCAACAGCCAAAGAGACCAAAAAAAGCTTGTTCAAACTACAAAATAAAAGAAAACTGACATTTGAAACTAAAAAATATAAGCCTCGGTGTAATCTTTAATTTCTGTACGGTCTCTTCATGCGGCGCTTTGTAAAAACAAATATAAAAAGTTCCTAAGAAATATTTCCCAGAAATAAATCCCAGATAAATTAAATTAAACTGCCTCAGTTTTTGAAATGAATTGCAAAAAGGTGGCACCCAGAATCACATGAATACAAATGATAAAATTATTTATTTGAACTGAGTATTCTTTGGTTTCTTTTGGATTTGGCTTTTTTGGAAAGGGGTCGGGAATTGGAGAATCAACATGTTCTTGAATTTACACATATCAAAGGTTACTCTACAATAAAAACAGGCTGCAAGCTTCAGAAGTCAAAACAAATTATTTTGTAATATGTCAAGTAATTATTGTACTCTTAAAACTACACTATATTGCCAAAAGTATTGGGTCGCCCCCTTCTGTTGAACAGGTTTGACTACTTTAGTAATTTCTATGAGTACAAATCTTAATGTTAAAGCATATAATGATATTCTAGGAAATTGTGTGCTTCTAATATTATAGCAACAGTTTGGACAGGACCCTTTTCTATTCTAACATGACAATGCCTCTGTGTATAAGACAAGGTTCAAAAAGAAAATTACTGATTCAGTCAGTGTGGAAGAACTTGAATGGTCTGCATAAAACCAAGTCCTAATCCCAGTTTAACACCTCTGGTATGACTGTAAATGCAGGCCTTGAGCCAAAAACTCAAATGACTTGCCAACAAATGACTTGTACATACACTATATAGACAAAAATATTGGGACACCTCCTTCTTTAGAACAGAAAAATGCACTTCCAATCTGTGGCAACAACAGCATGGGAACATCATTCATGTATTTAAAAATTGTATTTCCATCTCTTTTGCAACAGTTTTGGAAGTGTCTAAAATGACTGTACCCATATGTACAAGTCATTGGAGTTTGTTGATGAGTTTTTGGCTCAAGCTCTGCATTTACAGTCACACCAGAGGTGTTCAACTGGGATTAGGACTTGGTTTTATGCAGACAAGTCAAGTTCTTCCACACTGACTGAATCAATAATTTCCTTTTTGAACCTTGCCTTATACACAGAGGCATTGTCAGAATAGAATAGAATAGAATAGAATAGAATAGAAAAGGGTCCTGTCCAAACTGTTGCTATAATATTAGAAGCACACAATTCCCTAGAATATCATTATATGCTTTAACATTAAGATTTGTACTCATAGAAATTACTAAAGTAGTCAAACCTGTTCATTAGAAGGGGGCGACCCAATACTTTTGGCAATATAGTGTACATACCGAAAATTAAGCAAGCAAAAGCAGTTACCACATTGAAACAGACTGTTGCAATCATTGTGGTTGCATTGTTTCAAGCTGTCTCAGGCTCAAACATATCACAGCACTTGCAATCTCGAGTATCAAATTGACAAATTGTAAAACGTTGCAATGAAGTCAGCCAATCACAGCAGTGGGTGTTTACTTCATTCTAATATGCTGATTTGCTCAAGAAACATTTTTTATTATTATTATCAATATTCAAAACCGTTGAGTAAATTTTTTTCAGGATTCTTTGATGAATAGAAAGATCCAAATATCAGCACTTATCTGAAAAAAAGCTTTTGTAACATTATACACTATACCATTCAAAAGCTTGGAGTCAGTGTAATTTTTTATTTTTTTATTTTTTTTGGGAAAGAAATTATAGAAATAAATATTTTATTTAGCAAGGATGTTTTAAATTGATCAAAAGTGATGATAAAGACATTTAGAATGTTACAAAACATTTCTATTTCAGATGAATGCTGTTCTTCTGAACTTTCTATTAATCAAAGAAACCTGTTTTCAACATAATAATAAATGTTTTTTGAGCAGCAAATCAGAATATTAGAATGATTTCTGAAGGATCATGTGACTGGAGTAATGATGCTAAAAATTCAGCATTGAAATCACAGGAAAAAATTACATTTTAAAATATATTCAAATAGAAAGCAGTTACTTTAAATAGTAAAAATATTTCAAAATTTTACCATTTTTGCTGTACTTTGGATCAAATAAATGCAGGCTTGGTGAGCAGAAGAGACTTCTTTAAAAACATTAAACATCTTACTGTTCAAAAACTTTTGACTGGTAGTGTATTCTTACAGATTTTTTGAAAAGTGTGCATGTGCATGGAAATGATTAGATAACTAAATAACACAATGGTGTAGATAAGGCTGTTCACTGATCTAGACGACTGTGTTCCAGGCACATCCCTAAAATAGTGCAATCAAATTTAACCTTGCTTTTGTGTCTTTAGCAGCTTTCTTTCCAAAACTGTCTTTCTGGTGTGCATATAAAACATACTGAATGATGTGGAAGTGAGTCTCGTTCAGATACACACCTTTATACTGATGCAGTGCAGACCCTTGGCCATAAGGATGTACACCAGGTCTCGTGTCAGGTTGTCTTTTATCGTTATTATGACGTTTACATAGTCAACAGGAACGTCCCACTACAGGAAAAAATACAAGTGCAAGTCAACAACTATAATTTATCATTTTTGAATAAATGACCATTTTTGACATGAACTGATATTGCAAATCACTCAAATAAATTATTAGTTAATTCACTGCAAAACAAAATCCTGTATAAAAAAACACTGATCCAGTCTGTTACTCAGTCAGCACTAATTAAAGACAGGACTAGATTATCTAAATCATTTCATGTTTTAAAATGAGGCATGATAATTGCATTAAAAATATCATGTGGTCTTCCCTGACCTTACTATTAACCCTCCAGAAGGGTCGTTCGGCCATGCCATGCAGCTCGATGAGGATTTGTCGGATATATCGAGGATCCAGTGACAGAATGAGCTGCTGTTCAAGCTGACTGATACTCACAATGGCAAACGCTGATGAGAACAATACACAAACAGTGCATCAACCAACAGCAAGAACAGCTCCCCAGATCATGAAATTAAACATCTCATATAGTCGTGATTAAATGTCTGCTGGTCAGACTGTTTCCTCCAGGATGTACCAGGTATATCGTAGAACGAGGGCTGTGGTTTGGCACTGAGGTTGACTGTAGCTGAGCTCTTCCTCATCTGCTCCATCAGGATCTTCTTCTCTTCATCTTGAAGGAGTTCCATGAAGACTTTATGAGATGAGACCATGTAGGCCAGAGAAACATCTTCCAACCGGTTACAAACTGTCCTACAATGAAAACAAGAAAAACTAAAATCTCTGAAAACCAAATTAAATTAACAGCTACTGTATGTCATGGAATATTTGTAGTATTTTGACACAATGATACAATTTAAAATTAAATACAGTAGCAAATACAAAAAAACAGTTACAGGACCTAATATACAGTGCCTTGCAGAAGTATTCAAACCCCTCCATTTTTTTTATGTTTTGTTATGTTGCAGCCTTATGTTAAGCTGCTCTAAATTACTTTTTCTTCCACAACAATCTACACTCCATACACCATAATGACAAAGCAAATAACAGGTTTTTAACATGTTTGCAAATTTATTATACATAAAAAACAAATGATTCCACTGCATAAGTATTCAAACCCTTATCTGGGACAGTTGAAATTTAGCTCAGGAGCATTCATATTGCTTGTAGATGTTACTACACTTCGACTGAAGACAACCAGTGGCAAATTCAATTGAATGGGTAAGATTTGGAACGGTACACACATCTTAATAAAAGGTCTAACAGGTGAAAATGCATATCAGAGCAAAATGCAAGCCCTGAGGTCAAAAGAACTGCCTGTAGAGCTCAGAAACAGGTTTACGTCAAGCCACACATCTGGAGAAGAGTTCAGAAAAAATTCTGCTGCATTGAAGGTTCACAGAATCATGTAGCCTTCATTATCCATAATGAAAGATGATTGAAACAACTAGGACTCTTCCTAGAGCTGGCCTCCTGGCCAAACTGAGCAACTGATGGAGAAGGGCTTTGTCTAGACTGGTGACCAAGAAGCTGATGGTCACTTTAGTTGAGCTCCATGATCATATATGCAGATGGGAGAAACATACAGAAGGACAAACATCACTGCAACACTCCACCGATCTGGGCTTTATGTCAGTGTGGCCAGACTCAATCTTCTCCTCAGTGAAGACGCACAAAAACCCACTTGGAATTTGCAAAAAAGCACCTGAAGGACCCTCAGACTCTGAGAAACAATATTCTCTGGTCTGATGAACCTCAATTCTAAGCATCATGTTTGAAGGAAACCAGCTCTGCTCATCACCTGCAGAGGACCATCCCAAAAGTAAAGTGTGCTGGTAGCAGCCTCATGCTGTGGGGCTGTTTTTCAGTGTCAGGGACTGAGGGACTCATCAGAGTAGAAGAAAAGCTCAATGCACCAAAATATAGAGATAGCCTTAATGAAAACCCAGTCCAGAGCATTCAGAACCTCAGACTGGGCAGAAGGCTCACCTTCCAACAGGACAATGACCCTAAACACATAGACAACTCTGTGAATGTCCTTGAGTGGCCCAGCCACAGCCTGGGCTTGAACACAATCAAATATTTCTGGAGAAACCTGAAAATGTGCATCTGCCCCCATCCAACCCGACAGAGCTTGAGAGGTGAACAGGTGAGGTGAAGAATGGCAGATAACTGCCAAATGCTGATGAGCAAAGCTTGTCACATCAAACAAAAAAAGACTTGAGGCTATAAAGGTGCTTCAGCTAAGTACTGAGTTAAGGGTTTGAATAGTTATGCAAACGACTCATTTCAGTTTTTTTTATTTTTTATAAATTTACAAAGTTGTGACAGTTCTGTTTTTGCTTTGCCATTATGGTGTATGGAGTGTAGATTGATGTGAAAAAAAAGTAATTTAAAGCAGTTTAACATAAGGCAGAAACATAAAACATGAAAAAAATGAAGGGGTTTGAATACTTCCGCAAGGCACTGTATACACTGCCATTCAAAAGTTTGAGATCAATAAGATTTTTAAGTTTTTGAAAGAAGTTTCTACTCATCGAGGCTGCATCTATTTGATGAATAAATACAGAAAAAAACTGTAATATTGTGAAATATTATTACAATTTAAAACAACAGTTTTCTATTTTCATGTACTTTAAAATATAATTTATTTCTGTGATGCAAAGCTGAATTTTCATAAGCCATTTCTCAAGTCTTCAGTGTCACATGATCCTTCAGAAATCTTCTGATTTATTCTGATCGATATACTGATTTATTGTCGATGTTGGAAACAGTTGTGCTAAATATATTTATTTTAATTTTTTGGAACCTGTGATACTTTTTTCAAGATTCTTTGAATAAAATGTTAAAAAGAACAGCACTTACTCAAAGTAGAAATCTTTTCTAACAATATAAGTCTTTACTATCAATTTTTATCAATTTAACACAACTTTGCTGAATAAAAGTATTACTCAGCAATTATTTCTTTCAAAAAATTTAAAAATCTAATTTAAATAAATGCTGCTGTTTTAAATTTTTTACTCAAGGAATTCTGGAAAAAAGTACCACAGGTTCCAAAGGGGAAAAAAAAAATTAAGCAGCACAACTGTTTCTGACATTGATAATAAATCAGCATATTAGAATGATTTCTGAAGGATCATTCTGGAGGACATTGAAGACTGAAGTAATGGCTAATGAAAATTCAGCTTTGATCACAGGAATAAATAATATTTTAAAGTATATTAAAATAGAAAACCAGTATTTTAAATTGCAATAATATTTCACAATATTACCATTTTTTTCTGTATTTTTGATCAAATTAATGCAGCCTTGATAAGCATAAGAAACTTCTTTAAAAATATTCAAAATCTTCCTGATCCCAATGTTTTTCTTTAATCTAAAATCTAATGATGATATAGAGAATTTCCCCTGCTCCATGTAAAATTCACTTCAAACAAATCTACCCTTGAAAAGCATGTGAAACCAAAGGAAAAAGTCAAATGAACCTGATTAGTCAAAAGTCTGGCAAAGTGAAAAGTTCTTAAAACTGAAAGGGTGCTCACTTGATGAAAACAGCCATTTTCCTCTTGCTTGTTTCCGACCTGTGATCCTTATCCAATGACCTTGTACACACCTGGAGGCATGTGAGAAAGAGCACATTATTTCAACAGAAAACTGTGTGAACTAGATCAGTTTAGTAAAAGAACAGTGTGTGTATATGATTCAGTGATGCAGCAGGGTTTATACCTCCAGCAGAAAACTGATGGTGTTTTTGCTGGGTTTGAGGAGCAGCTGATAGAAGCACACACTGAGGACACCACCCTCCAGTGCGTCTCTTACTGCATTACACACACACAGTTTATGACACACTTCATCCAGAGCCCTGTCCCTGTCATTTAAAACACACATACAGTATATTAAAGAAATATACTACAAGCTCTATGGACAGCGTGTGTGGCATGTCATTTACCACATGCTGGCTTACCTCTCTATTTGTAAATGACTTATGAAGTCTATAAGACATTCAGCAAGTTTATAAGAAAAAATATAATGGTTTGATTACATAAATTCTATAAGAATTTTGTACAAGGAAACCAGGTTAGAACCATTAAAGAAGAAACGGCATCTTCTGTATTTCATATCTGGCTTAAAAAGGATAAAAGTAATGAGTACAGAGATCTTTTATACAGTACCGTTAAATGCTGTGATTCGCATGGTGCCTTCTTGCTTCTAGGCTTTCACTGAGATCACAAGAAAATTAAGCTGTGATCATGGGAAAACAACTTATGTTGTGATCAAGCAAAAAGAAGAGAGAAAAATAATAACAATCCACTGCCTCTTAGGGCTTCCGTAAAAAACACATCCCATACTGAGAAACGAGCTTCTGAACATTTGTGCGGTGATAGATGTCATGTATAAGATGCTGTCCAGAGAGTCATTTTGAACCCTAAATATACATATCGTCCACTGAGCAACTAAACAGCATCTCACCCTTGCTGAAGCTTGTGCAGCAGCTCTAGCTGAATTGAATGTCTGAAGCTGTTGGGTAGACTGAGTGTAACATTGTCTCTGATAAAGACCTCGATCAATGCCTGCACCATAAAGACAGAGACAGTAATGGTTACTGGTATACAAATTCACATTGCACCAACTGCACAATCCTGTCAAGCTCCAGTCAATGTGTGGCTGAGGTCTATTTAGGTTATAGGAGGAACCAAAAATCAGTTATGCAGATTTATGTCTCTACATTGGACTTCACCATTTACCAACAAGAAATATTTCTTAAACAGTATGCTATGATAGAGAGTGTTGCCAGGGTGGAGTATGAAATATGTTCTATGCTGAAGGGTTCAACATACTCCAAAAACAAAAAGCTGGATGACCGTTTTATGACATACTTCAAAAACGTTCAAGCTGGCAGTTATCAAACCCTTATCAAAAAGCCCCAGCTTGTCCCATAAGAACTGGTTCATTCTCTCAAATTCTCCCATTTATGTCTAAATTATTAGAAGAAGTAGTGTTGCCCTAACCAGCTGTTCATTTCTGCAGAACCGCTATCTGTGAAGAGTTTCAGTCAGCTTTAGGTCCCATCATAGCACAGAGACTGCATTTTTCAGAGTTACAAATGCTTGCTTGTATCATCTGATCACAGCTGCGCACCTACCTATCCAATTGCTACCAGTTTGTTTGTGTTAATTGTGGGATGGCGTATGGAGTACCACAGGGTTCAGTATTAGGCCCTCTACTATTCTCTTTGAATATGCTTCCCTTGGGAGAGGTTGTGAGGAACCATGACGTTAGTTTACACTGTTATGCAGAAGATACTCAGCTTTATATTTCCTCCAGTCCTACTGGAATACCTCAATTCTCCAAGTTAGCAGACGCATTAGTAATATAGCTAGTAATCTCATACTTCTCAATTCTGACAAAGCAGAGGAATGTATTAGTTAGGTATTAGTTAGCCTGAAAACCTCTGAACATAAGACAATAAAACAATGTTTTTGATGGATTTACTGATACACAGACTTCCACAGTTAAGAACCTTGTCTGATAGAAATCTGTGCATATTTCCAATGTTAGTAGAACAGACTTGTTCCACCTTATAAATGTTGTTACACTAAGATATGCTGTCTGTTTCTGATGCTAAAAAACTAATTTCTGCATTCATGACCTTAATTCTGAAAAGTCTAACCAAAGTCTACAGGATTACTTGAAAATTACAGGCAGGTGTGTTTTATTCTTTTCTATTTGGATCCTAAACTACAGACTAGTCATTGTTTGGGACTCAGACACACTCTTTCAAGTTTAAGCATAGACTAAAGGCCACGTCTACACGTCTGCTCTAAATTATTTAACATGATCTAAGGAAAGTCTTTTTCTTAGTCTTTTGCATTTCTTCCTATCCTTAGGATACATATCCAGCAGATCCAACTCTGGTCCGGCTCTTTGATGCAAGGCGCATCTCTATGTTTAGTGTCTGCATCTATTCAGTCTTCTTGAATAAACTGCACAGAGGATGAACTACTACTGCTTCCAGATGTACATGACATCTACCTGATAAACCATACTGTTCAATCCTGAATGGACATCAAAGAATTGGCTCCCTGGTGTAGCCTGGTTTCTCCTAAGGTTTTTTCTCCATTTCTCAACATCAAATGAAATTTTTGCATTCCTTGCCATAGATGCAAACTCTTACAGATTTGAACAAATTACTAACTTCAATTCACATCTACTATATGTATTAGTGCTGTCAAACAATTAATTGTGATTAATCGCATCCAAAATAAGTTGTTTACATAATTTATGTGCACTGTGTCTATTTGTGTATATATGAATACACACAAACATACAGTATATATTTTGAAAATATTTACATGTATTTACATGTATCTATTTATATTTATATAATGTATATTATATATAAATATATTTAATATATAAACATAACATATGAAGAGTTTGGTTCCAAAACGCGATAAAACCATTTTGATTAATTTGAGAAAAAATGTGTTTTCTTTACCAAGAAAGTGGCAAGATGAAAACCACTATTTTCTGTTTCAAACTTTCACATAGCATCTTTAGGTTATAATAACATTACAAATTCAAATCCAGATTTTTATTTTCAAAGATTTATAATAAACACTGATTATTTTTTTCCCAAAATGTAATAAATCCAATTTAGGGCTGCACGATAAATCGCATGTGATTGTCATGCGCATCTCGTCAGTAAAGCCGGTTCTGTGATTAGCAGTAAATCTCCATCACATTCTTTCAGATGAAGCTGCATTTAATACACAGAGCCGTAGATCACTGACAAGTTACGTAATATCGCGTTCATAATCGCAGATGAATCGCAATCGATTATGAATGCGATATTGCGTGGCTTGTCAGTGAACTACGGCTCTGTGTATTAAATGCAGCTCCATCTGAAAGCAGGTGATGGAGATTTACTGCATGACAATCACATGCGATTTATCGTTTTGTTTGTTTGTTGATCA
>JAFVLL020024160.1:20000-45470 GCA_021397915.2 Tor tambroides | reverse complement strand
AGTCTCATTAAAGCAACTCTGTGGAGTGATTATACAGGAGGACGTGTTACCAAAAAGTGTCCTTTACTCTAGGATTTCATTATGTCGGCTGTCTCTACCGCACGGCGTTCTCACGATGCCCAAGGTGACCTAGGCTGGGGTAATTATGCTGTAAGGCTTTTGTTATCTCCCGATAAGGAGCCTTCTTTTCAAGTGGCGAGTGAGGAGCGTTTGAGAATCTAAACATCGAGAAACTTTACATTTTTTCATCACAAGCTTTTCTTTGTTATTGCCGTATTACAGTTCATAGCGCGGCAGAAGTGATTTAATCTTCAATACTGCCAGCGTGCACAGATAGATTTATGTACTGCAGGATAATTGTACTTCTTTCATAATGTTTCTGCCAGTTCTGTGACATCAAAAAAGAGGCCTACTGCAGAATGACACACATTTCATTTTCATAAAAAAGGAGAGGCAGGCTAAAGCCATCACCATCATCATCATCATCATCCCAGCAAAGTCTTATTTCTCTATGTTCCTGAAAAGCATATTATTGAATGATCTTGCGAGTTGATAAATGATTCAATGCATGCATATAAAAACATCAAGGGAGGCTAGGGATCGTCCTCTGGTAGAAATAAGCAGCAATATATCAACGCCACAGGTAGCTGTGGTGAAAAATGAAATGCATTTAAAAGTCAAAGGGGCCTGGTCTCATCCAGCCATGAAAAAGATGCAATGGAATGACTAGGCAGACGCGTGTTTTCGAAACATTAATAATTCACATGTTCATTTGAATGTGTTTGATCATTTTAAGGATTTGTTTGCCATTGCAGCCCCCTTGGAATCACCCAGGCCATCTATTTCCACTCAAGTGTTAATAAGAGTGGTATTTTTATGATTTTATCATAGACACTGCACTGAAAAAGAAATGACTGAAAATTTTTCACTCAGAAATTGCTAGAAAATTTTACAAATAATTACAAGGAAATGACAAGTAACAAATCAAAGAAATATTTTGCCCAAAAATTTAAATTTACTGAAAATGTACTCAGCCTCGGGTCATCCAAGATGTTTGATACTTGATATTTCTTCATCAGAATAGATTTGGAGAAATTTAGCATTACATCACTAGCTTACCTCTGGATCCTCTGCAGTGAATGGGTGCCGTCAGAATGAGAGTCCAAACAGTTAATAAAACATCACGAAAATTCACATGTAATTAACACTTCTCCAGCCTTGTGAAGTGAAAAGCTGCATTTTTGCGATAAACAAACCCATAATTGAGGCGTTTTTGACTTTAAACCATTGCTTCTGGCTAAAATATGAGTCTTCTATCCATAATATTGCTTCCTCCTGTGAAAAAAGTCAATCCCTTGTTGTCTTCTCACAAAAAAACTAAATCCTCATTTTTTAGAAGAATTTAGAATGCATTTTTTAGAAGCATTTTGGGCTTTTTTTGCTTGTAAATGGTCATTCATCTTTGCATATTTTTCTCCTAATTCAGACAAGACAACTGGAGCAAGAAATATGGGTAGAGGACTCATATTTAACCAAGTTAAAAATGTCTTAATTGTGGATTTGTTTATGGCAAACATGCAACCTTTTGCTTTACAAGACTGAATAGGTATTGATTACTTGTGGATTATTGTGATGTTTTTATTTGCTGTTTGGACTGATGGCACCCATTCACTGCAGTGGATCATTGGTGAGAGTGATGTAATGCTCACCGTGATGTAGTTAGATCATCAATTTGTTTTTTCTTGGGCAAACTATTTCTTTAAATGTGATACTAAGAAGTAAAAAGACTGAAATAGTATTTTTTTTTCCTCCAATAATTTTTATTTATAACTTCAAAATCATTTTTACAGTGTATTATCACAGTGCCAGAGAAACAAAGCAAAGGACTAGACAGAAGAAGGAAAGGAAATGCACACATTTACAGACACGCTCACAATAAAACAATTACTCACACCTGCACTGTCACGCCTTCATATCATTGCATTTCTCTGAAGCATCATTTCAGGGCTGCAAATTGTCCCAGATGCTGCTGGTCACCTTGAGCCAAGGGCTTCACAGCCTGGCGGGAGAGGGGGAAAGGCGATGGAGAAAGACACCACAGAGAGGCTGGCAGTCTGAAATTCCATCAATTAACAACTGAACAGTCTAATAAACAAGTATGTTAACTCACTGCCCGCCTGCAAACAACAGCAAACAACTGGAAATATATATCCGTTCTTATACTCTGTATTCTGTTGCAAGCCTGTCAGTGCGGTACTGAATGTGGTTACAACATGAAAGATGTAAGTTAATGTAGGTTAACACACAATCACAAGTACATTGTCTGCACTGAGCGTATCCAAATCAAATGAGGTGATTTTATCAAGTTGCTAGCACAATGTTAATTAACCTATGAGTATTACGTGTACTATACTGTTCTGTCTGTTTTATCGCATCGAAGAGTAGCAGTGATATCAGGAATCCAGGGTCTGTCCTAATCTATCAAATCTATAATTGAAGAGCTGTAACTAAACGTTGCACATTAAAGATCGCATCGAAGAGTAGCAGTGATATCAGGAATCCAGGGTCTGTCCTAATCTATCAAATCTATAATTGAAGAGCTGTAACTAAACGTTGCACATTAAAGATGATTAATCAAAAAAAATATATTGTTATTAATTTGAATCACTACTTGAAAATGGGTTCCTATATATACAGTATATATATATATTTTTTTTTTTTTCTTCCAGTGTTTCTGGTTGCTGGATTGTTTTGTATAAGTTTACATGTGTCCATTTTAACTGGGTCTAGTTCTACAAATGTTTTGTCTTTTCTGACTGTCATATCATACTCACGGAGAGACCAAGTGCTCACTGTTTTAATTAAAGGAACCCTGTGCTGTGTGAATTAATAGTTCCCAACCTTTGTACTTATCATCTGTTCTAGCTCTCGTCTCTGCTCATAGGGATCTCATGATACGACAGCGGGTCACAAACACTCATTTCTAATTGACCTGATTCGCTGCCCTTTTAACCCGAATCCTGCTGAGCCTTCAGCTCGAGCTCATGGGAGAGGTTGTGGGGTTATTAGGTTTGGTTAACCATCTCTTTTGAGATGGCCCCATTGAGTCAAAGGTACGCACCACTTGCTAATTATTTAAAAGCTGTGTTTCGAATGACAGCTCTGTGATAATAAAGCAATGTTCTTGTCATTAGAAGTTGTTTGTCCCTTTATAATTAAAAAGGCTGTGGCTGATCTTCAAATACTCTGATAATCTAACAACCTCCCAGAGAAATATTAAGTTGCTCAAGTAGATTGACCCATTTAACTGAAGACTTTCATGGCCTGAACATCTAAAGGATGGTTTCAAATGAGAATGTTGATAGCGGTGAAAAGTGTGTAAAATGATATTTCAGTTCTTCTGTTTGCGATCATTCTGAAACTGCCAGAGGTTCTATCTTCAGATGGAGTTCAAAATGTGTTAGCGAAGACCAATTTCATCTTGTGTCAGGAACGGCCTGACTAGGCACAGGGCCATATATAAGCAATAGATCATAGGTTCTATGGGCAATGGAGAATGAAGCAATATAGGATGTAAGAAATGGATATACTTGTGTTTTTGCCTCCGGACATGAAATTTGAACATATGGATGAGCGGTGAAGTTTGAAACTTTTTCATTTTCTCTCTTAACTTCATAAATTTTACTGATGACAGCAGCATTGCTCAAAAGAAATTATTTTTGCTGTTTGCCAACTTTTAATTAAAATTAGCTATTGCAACAAAATTATTTAATTTTTGTCACAATTTTGTACTGTCAAAATCATTTACACACTTAAATTATACAGGTTTATAATTTAAATGTGCAAATAACAAGTATACTTGTTTTTGCGCCTCTGGACATAGAATTGAACACATGGATGAACAGCAAAGTCTAAAACTTTTTTCATTCTTTCCCTAGCATACGTTTTACTCTATACATTAGATGCAATGTGCACTCATCTTGCTACTTGCTCAGTTTATTTAATTAAAATGCTAATGCAACACAATACTTTTTTTGTCACAATAAAAAACTCGACATTTTTCCACAAAATTTCATACATTTTACTCATGATAGATGTAATATACCCTAAAAAATTACTTTAGCTATGTGCTCTCTTTATTTAAAATAAGCTAATGCAACACATTTTTTGCAACAATTTTCTTTAGAAAACTACTGTGTAAAGTACATAATTAGATTATACATGTTTATATTTAAACGTGTTAATTGGTTAAAAAAACTACAGATTTGTAATTAAATTATAAACATTTATGTAACAGTATTCCACAAAAAGAAAAAAAGAAAAATGACATTCTCTCTCAAATCATGACAGACAAATGTCAGTGTGTATTCCTGTCAAAAGGTTAAAGTAAAAACGGTCTGAATAAATCCTGCATTGTTTATCATCGTTCATTTTGTCCTTCCAAGGTGACAGTCCCAGCAGTAGGCTTGGCTCATAACATGGCAGCAAATTAACATCCCCTAGGTTGCCATGCCATAGGCCCTGGTATGAGTGAGACTACACTTTAGCAGCTTGCCAGTGAGCACTTGGATACATATTCATTTCTAATTAAGAAAGGCTTGAGTCTGAACCACCGACTGAGTTTACAATAAAAGCCTTTCTTTAAGCAGCAAACGCATTTACTCATGCCCTCATGCCGTTCCAAGCCTCATGTGACAACGTCCTCTGTGAAACAAATTATGAGAAATATTGAAAAATATCCTGGCACAGTAAATGTTTAAAGAAATATTTCACCCAAAAATGAAAATGTACTGACCCTAAGCTAAAATACAAGTCCTCTATCCATAATATTGCTTTCTCCATTGAAAAGTCATCTCACCTGAATCAGGAGAGAAATACGAACATATCAAGTACTGTTTACAATGAAAATGATCCAAAAGTTGGCAGATTTTGATGTGAGGGATGGACTTTTTCACTGGAGGAAGCGCTATTATGAATTATGAATTAAAGCAACGGTTTAAAGATAAAATTTGCATACATGCAGCTTTTCACTTCACAAGATATTAATTGATGGACTGGAATCATGTGGATTGCTTGTGGTACATTGTGTGTTTTTTTTTTTTATCAGCTGTTTGAACTCTCATTTTGACGGCACCCATTCATTGCAGAGTATCCACTGGTGGTAAATTTCTCCAAATCTGTTCTGGTGAAGAAACAAATTCATCTACACCAGGATGAGTACATTTTAAGCAAATTTTCATTTTGGGGTGAACTATTTCTTTAATACATTATATCCCAAGACTTTTGAAGCAACACAGTAGTTTTGTGTGATGAATGGGCCTAGATTTAAATAATTATTCTCTTACAATCTCCCTCCATTTATCTACAGCACAAATAATGCTTGGTCACGTCACATTGACGTCACTAAAGGAAAAATAATTGCAGACAGTGCTGTCTAATATTAGGATGTATTTCTTTCACACCTAATTTAAACCTTGTGGCTGGAAGAAGGTATGAGTGACTGAAATACTAAATAATATGAGAGACACTCGGAGTGGAAACAAGAAACCCACAGCATATCTATTGAGAGGGTCTTAATTTCTGGAGTCACAGAGACGACTCAGCTGTCCTAAAGGAAATCAGTTTTGGAGGCTGGATCCATTAGACTGGCCAGCACTGCCTATTGTAGAAATTATCTATGAAATCAAGTCAGGTGACCCATGTCCTTGACAGAACAAAGGCAGAATAACCTTTGGTCTATACATATCAGTCTCTCAGAGAACAGAAAGCTCTAATGGATTTTGCTATGGCTTTGTAAATTAGGATCATATAATGTCCTGCTGTATTTGTATGTGGCATGAATGGGTTATATTAATATACGTTAGGCAATTTCCACACCACTGCAATTGCATTCAGTCTTGACACTTTTTTGCTTTACAAGATTTTTTTTTTTTTGCTTTATTTGTTATAACTTACATACAGTGTTTAAGTATAGTATGTGATTCTAGTTATAGATTTAGAGCGATAAAAGTCAATATTGAATTTTGAAAGCAAAATATTAAAAAGGATATGTTTACATGCATCAAGCTCTACATTTATAAGAGAATTATCATCCTATAGTCTGATGAAAGTGTTAGTCAACCATTAAGAAACACATGCAATTCCTGTAAATTAAATTCATTTTATTATTCAAAGCATAGAAATGGGTTGCCGCTGTCCCATCTTATCAGCTGGCCAGGATGATGTTTCTAATGAACTAGGTCTCAAATGAGCACTTAATTGAATCTGGTGCAGAAAATTGCCCAAAGATGTAACGCTTCAGAGATATTTCATTATTCTGCTTAATAAATTAGTAGACCATGGGGGCTGGATCCATTTGACACTTGAGGGGACATTGGCCCCAATAGCTTATATTCATAATCTGGTCCATGACATTTATGTTTGAAATTGCGTGTCTGGTCAGTTCTATTAGAGAAGAAACCATCTGAGGGTCTAAAAATCTCAGACCACTAGGGAAAATGCTTATACATTGCATTTTTCTATTTAACAAATAAATAGAGTGAAAAATAAATATATAAATAAATAAAATGAAATTTTTTATATAATTCTGGGAAGAATTTTGTGAATTATTTAAATATTTTTTTTTAATTCCAGATTTTCAGTATGGTCTCAGAATGTGGATCCCACTATGCTGTGGCGCAATACTAAAAAAACCCAGTATTTCATTAATAACTCATTTTGGGTGGTACTAATCAGGTTTCATCTTTGCTGCGGTACATCAGGGTTAATATGATGTTTCTGTAAGGTTAATGAAAAGATTTGTCCCATACCTCCAGCCTCTGTGTTTCAAGTTGGCAAGATCTCTGTTTCTGTTCTAATTATTACCCATTCACTTGCTCTTTGTGTTGACGTGGACTTCAGAGGCTTCCATTCATCTTGGCCTGCCATTGATAGACTTCCTTTGATTACCGTTCAGCTGAGAGATGGAAAAGGGAGGAGGAGGCGAACAGAAAATACACTCAGAGTAGCCGTTATTCAACCCGAACTCTCTCTTTCTCACACACTCACTTTAATTCACTATTTCACTCTGTTAGTTTTTCATATCTGCTCAATTAATCACTTTCTCTCTCTTTTACTGTCCCATTTCTATTATTCAGTTTTGTAAAATCTGTCTGTGCAAACAATTCAACTCTATGAACGTATTCTTCTATTGGTTTAAGAACTGGTACATTACTCTCAGTATTGTGCCATTGTTTGTGAGTCAGTCTAAGACTTTTTTTACATTAATTATGATGTTATCGATGAAGTTGATTTATTTTGTGATTCTACAAATGCTCTTCTTCTCATTACATTTTTAAAAAGAGCAATTACAGACGAATGCGGTGTAATTCTCTCTAATTAAATCACTTTTTGCACTGCAACAGTACTGTCTGTCTGAAGTGAGAAAAGCCATTTCAGGATATTTTCCTCAGACTGCCATGCCAATAAAATATCCAAGTCCAAGTGGACCAGAAGTTTTGCTAAAGGCATCCAGTATATACTTTTGCCCTCTCAGTGTCTAAATAACACATAAGTACAATTATGTATATGGCCACAGAGACAGCCCAAACTGCACTACTGGCCTGCAGCATAGTTATAAATGATATAGAGTCCAGGAACAATTTTGATCCAGTCATGCTCCACAAATCTGACCCATTTTCCAGCGCTGTAAAACCCTATGGAACTAAATGTAGATGAACAATCCTGGGTCACGAGAGAGAAAAATTCCACCTGATCACTGACAGAAATGCAGGGATAGGTTGATTAAAGCAGGCTCCAACAATACAAATATATGTCAGTGATTGTTTACAGTTGGCAAAGCAAAGTTCTGGAATGGCTGGATCAAGCATTTATCTGCACAGGAATTATGATCATTGAGTTACATTGTGTGTTATATCTATACATTTTATCAGTCCATTCACTGAAAATCAAAACCAAATCCATGACCATGTCATTACTACCACTATACTTTACCAGCTGAGCTACAGGAATACATGCAGTTAAAGTATACAATTAAAATAGCCCCTTTTGGATAATTTAAAGAATAGTGTCTGGTATCATAAAATGACTTGTTTCATATTTCATCATCGTTAGATAACACTATTTCCATTATCTTAAATGCAAAGAACAGCTTGACTCTGCAGCCCAGTCCTGAATATAAGTGTGCACACTGGCAGCCTGAGGCACGTCCATTTAATGTTTAAATTCATTTAAAAATTCACTTAAAAAGCACAAAAGGCTATTAACACTTGTCTTCTAAGTTTTTAAAGATCTATACATTAATGGAATTTTCTGGAAGTATTCTAAAAGAAACATGAGCTGTAATAAACATGAGCTGTTTTACTTAAGCCTATTTTTGATAAAGCATATTATAAAATAAAAGATATTAGCAATCATATATTAATATAAGGAACAATAACAAAGTCAAAATAATAATAATAACAATAATAATAATAATTTGTTTTTTGTTGTTAATGTTAATATTTAATAGTATAGTAATAATAATAATAATAATTATTATTATTATTATTATTTATTTATTCATTCTGTTGTTTGTTTAAGTGAGACATAATAATAATAATAATCATCATCATCATCATAATCAATTATAATCATAATTATTATTATTATTATCATTTAAGTGAGTCAATAATTATTATTATTAATAGTAGTATTATTACTGTTGTTGTTGTTGATGATGATAATAAAAATAATAAATTGTTGTTTTGGTTAATGTTAATATTAATATTTAATATTAACAGAATAGAACACACTAGAATAAAATTGAATTAACATGAAAAAAATCTGAAATGTGATTTCCAGGTCATTTCTATTGTATGATCAGGTTTATCCATGTTACAAATCAAAAGCTAGTGATACCAATGTCTTATTTATAAGATTTTTGTTTTTACTGCATACTCATGCCACCTGCCTCTACAACAGCCTGCCCAGGAGGGACCCTGTGCTGTCCCATTGTGGGAAATTCAGGAGATGTGCAAAAAGCAAGGTGCGGTCCAAAGCCTCTCAGCAGATTTTTCATTATCGTGATAAAGTGCACAAGGCTCTGATGGCCTGAGCCCTTGCCAGGCCTAATACACTATATAATAGACTGTGCAGCTTAAGATCCATTCGCTCCTGCCATACGGATATATATCCCAGGGAAAACTGCAGCACCCCCAACACAATATTAGATTGCATTTGTGGCAAGGAGGCATTCCCAAAGAGGACTGGGGTAATGTATATCTGGGGGCCCAATCAGCAATACTGTCCCCCAAATAGAGCAAGGTGGTCAGGTGAGACTAGACCAGAGATATAAAGATACAAGGCAAGGGAAATTACACCTGCTGATACAGTTGTTTATTTGCACACCCTGTCTAAAAGAATTACGCCCAATTCACTAAAGGAATTATGCAAATGAGGAAACAGTGCAGACACGCCCACTTCATGAAACATTTAACACTGGATGCAATTTGCACTGAGCACAATTCATAATAACCTGATTTACTGAAGTCTGAAAAGAATGACAATGACTTCTTTTTACTGTCAGTGCATTTAGCATTTGTTTTAACTGGATTGCAGATGGTTGGTAGTTTAATACTTACTTGTGCATTATTGGGATGTTTTTATTAGCAGTTTGGACTCTGACAGCACCCATTTGCTGCAGAGGATCCTTTAGTGAGCAAGTAATGTAATGCTAAATTTCTCCAAATTTGTTCTGATGAAGAAACAAATTCACCTACATCTTGGATGGCCTGAGAATGAGTAACTTTTCAGCAAATTTTCATTTTTGGGTGAACTGTTCTTTTAATTGTATAACTGAGACAGATAACTTTAAATGATGACAACTGCATGTAATCACTTCTTTCTGACAGCTTTATGCACTTTGTTCTCTGAAACAGTGCAGCATGACTGATATAAGCAGTTTAGTAAATAGCCTCTAGGAATTAACTAAGGAGAAGTCAATCGTCCTTTTATAAATGGACTAGTGTTATCCTTAATTGTGCTGGAGGACCAAGAGCGTCTTGCTTGATATTCATTTATTCAGTTACTTGAAAAAATAATGAGCCATTACATTTTGAACAGAATAGATTTATAAACTCGTGGCTGAGACTGGAGGATTAGCGTGGGCTTTCAATTAATGCAATGTAATGCAAAGTATCAGTTTTGAAGATGTGAAAATCTCAATTGCTCTTACTCTGACAGACAAAAGATTAGACCACGATAAATTTGTTTTACTATGGTGAGTGAAGTGATGTTCTAAGCTTTCAGCAACTAAAAGAGTATTTTTTAGTTTTATTGAGTTTGCCAAAGGAAGTTTGGAGTCTGACTGAGCTCATTTTTTGGCTTTGCCGTCTCCCATCTCTCTTTTCCAAAGAGCTTGCTTTACTCTGTGCCTTTGAACTTCAAAACAAATCATACTGAGCCTTTTCCCAGCCGCTCAAGGGAGATAGCCACATGGTCAGTGTTAATGGTTTAACAATAAATGTATTAGATCTGTACTGTCAAAAGGGCAGAAATGCTGAGATTGAAACTGTGACCATTAAGAACAATAGCCATTTCTTCGACTATGGGTACTTCTGGCCTTGTGGACTCACTTGAACTCATTAAAACACACTTTTCACACTCTCACTAACAGGAAATTTCTGTTATTTCCATCACATTTCAATATATGTATTAAAGCTTTATTATGTGGTTGTAAATGACATTTTAAACAATTTTACAATAACATGGCCAGCACCTTTGTCTTACTAAGGTGCCTGCTTGCTTGTCTTACTTGCTAGAAACTAGAATTTTATGTATCATAAATACAATTAAATAATGTTCATATTTTGCATTTTAGCACATTTTAACTTAATTACAACTTAATTGGAAATAACACACAATAAAAAAATTATCTAAAGTGATGTTAACTTGATTTTTCCTTTCTTTTTTCTATTTTCTCAGTTTCAAACAATGAATATTAAAATGGCTTATATTTATCCCACTGTTTAAATTAAGAGTTTTTAAAAATGTACAGTTAATATTTGGTGTATTTGCTAAATTTATGTACAGTTGTGCTCAAAATTATTCATACCCTTGGTAAATATGATCAAAGAAGGCTGTGAAAATAAGTCTGCGTTGTTCATCCATTTGATCTTTCATTTAAAAAACAACAAAAAAAACCCTAACCTTTAATTAACGTAAAAAAAAAAAAAAGTGAAAGTGGAGGAAAATCACATTATGAAATAAAATAAATATTTTTCTTTAATGCACAATGGCCACAAGTATTGGTACCCCTAGAAATGATTATGATTAAAATATCTCTGAAGTATATTCCCATTCATATTTGCATTTTATCACACCAGGGTGACTAGGACCATGAAATTATCCAGCCTTGGCTTCCTCTTTCACAGGAATATAAGGGAAGAAAAAGGCCAAATTCTCTTAATCATTGATCACAATGAGTAAAATCAAAGAATATATTTCTGATGTGCAGCAAAAGATTGAACTTCACAAATTAGAAAGTGTCTGAAAAGAAAAAAGCTAAAGCATTGACAATTCCTAATCATTGCAATAATTAAGAATTTCCAATCAACAGAAAATGTAACAAATCTGTCTGGAAGAGGACATGTGTCTGTTTTGTCTTAAAGCAAGGTGAGGAGGATAGTGTGAGTGGCCAAAGACTCTCCGAGTATCACAGCTGGAGAACTGCAGAAAATAGTTGAGTTTTGGAGTCAGAAAAAATAATCAAACAGCACCTACATTACCACATGTTGTTTGGGAGGGTTTCAAGATAAATCTAGAAAAGAAAATGATCTCATCCAAAAAACAAACTTCAGCATATTCAGTTGTCAGGCACGACTGGAACTTCAAACAGGACTGGCTTCTATGGTCAGACGAAACTAGCAGCAAACACTCAAGACAGGTTTGGTGCACATAGGGATAAAAAAGTACCCCATGTGTACAATGAAATATACTGCTGTATCAACATTAAAGATACAGCAGTATATTTCATTGTTCAGATAGATGGCATCATGGATTCTATCAAATACCAACAGATAAAAAAAAAAGGCCATGCTAGAAATCTTATAATGGGCCATTGTTGGATCTTCCAACAGGACAATGATCCACAAACAAACATCAAAATCAAAACAAAAATGGGTCACTAATATTAACTATGACTTTTGCCTCAATAAACACCCAATTTGCTGCTTATTAATAGTTAGTAAGGTAGTTGCTAAATTTAGGTATGGGTTAGGATTAAGGGACCTAAAATATGGTCATGCAGAATAGGGCATTAATATGTGCTTTCTAAGTACTAATAAACAGCCAATATTGTAGTAATACGCATTCTAATAAGGAATTAGTTATTCGTGAGAACTGGTCCCTAAACAAAAGTGTTACCTACTTTTTAAAATACTTTTACTGACTTTTCATTAAAGGTATCATTCACCCAAAATTAAATTCTGTCATAATTTGCTCACCCTCATCTTGTTCCAAACAGGACTTTCTTCTGTGGAACACAAAAGGAGAAATTTGATCATAATCCTTATGGGGACCTTTTCCATACAGTGAATGAAGTACAGTATGAATTGTTTTGATACATTAATAGCACTTTTTGCCATTTGTTGCAGTGTTTGTCATTATTTACTATGGAACATGAAGGTGAGTAAATGATGTCATTTTTGAGAGAACTATCCCTTTAACTTGTAATTGTCAACATAATGTGAAGCATATGAGCAGCCATCTAGCACAATGATTTAAACAAGGAATTCAAATTCATTAACAACCCACGAAGCATAATTTTCCCCAAGAAACTCATTCATACCCACTCATTGTGTCTGTCTCCATCACTCATATGCCATGTCTGTCATTTAATATCATCGTCAAGTCAAGTGGCACTCTGTATTCAGAACACGAGTGGCAAAAGCTCCATGGTGCCGTGAGCTGTCCGACCCCCCACGATTCCCCCTATCCATCTAAAGACTCTCAGTTAATTCTGCTCTACCACATCGAACAACTCACTCCGGAGCTTCACCAGATGGGAGCCCAAGGGGGGGACAGTCCAAAAACACATCCCCTAATTCGCCCAACTTTGTTCCTTGGACATTTTATGATGTGTCATTAAAACAGATGAGAAGTCCACAGGGAACCTTATGGCAAACTGAATTAAAGAGCTTATGAAGAAGTGCACAGATAAGTAGATCACAGCATAACCCAAACTGCATATCCTGTTATTCATGTACGACAGGCCCACTTACAGAACAGCCGCAGATGCAAAATTTGCCATTTTTACAGATATACATGAGACAGAGCTCATTTTGGCCACTGCATAAATGCAGAACATACCAAACAGTTCAAATGTAACATAGCTTCCAAGGTCATGATATGCAATCTATGATAAAGCTCACGTCTGTGATATCAAAGATATTACTATCAATTTGGACTAATAAGAGAGGAGTCTATATTGAATAAAGTCTTCCCTATGTTTCTAATGTCTCTTTCATTTATTAGACAGGCTGATGTTTTGATTTAGTGGATTTCACATGGTACTAGACATCAAACATCCATATTTTATGAGTAGCTCAGGATTGTTTTGCCTAGGGTCCCTTTGTACCAGATCAGTGAACAGGGAACAGACTGTAATGGATAGACAGGTAAGAATCTTCACCAGGATGAAGGTTATTTTAACCACAAGGCATTTACCCTGTGCACAGTGTTTCGTTATTGCCTCATAACATATTTACTAGATGCCAAAAAAGTAAATGACAGTGTTAAGATTGTAGTCTTTCAATTAAATTCGCTCAAATACCTACGCTGAACATTATCATACACATATCTGCTTTATTTATTTGACTGAAAAGTCTAATGAGAGAAATTCAGCCAGGTATACCTTAAAAAAAGTGGCACAGTCATGTGATTGGTCTGGTGGACCTCTCATCTGTCCTGGTTGAGATTTTCAGTTTCTCCCTATAAAAGGTCATAAAAAGAGGGATAAAGAAAGTATCTGATTATAAAAAAGAAGAAAAGGCCAAATAGAAAGTCCTATTTAAAGGAAATGGAAATGAGAGAGGAGATGGGCAGACCCGAGCGAGACTGAGAAGAGAGAGATAAAGCCCTGGAGAGTTTAAAGGTAGATGTTAGGTAAGGGGGGGAAATGCATAAAACAAGAGCTGCATGACTGGAAAACTATAAAAACTGTAGAAATGTTTATTATTAAATAAGCAAATCAGTTTTATAAAGTAATTGTTATCCGTTTGGAATTTGTAAAAGTATAAAACACTTAAAACAAAGGTCTTCAGCAGGAGGTCCACAGCTGTACTGCAGGAGGTCTGCAAATGTGAAATGTGGCAAGTGTTTTCTGTTGGAGAAATTAATTCTTTTGTGTGTGTGTGTGTGTGTGTGTGTGTGTGTGTGTGTGTGTAGATCATTACATGCACAAACAGTTACATTACACATTAAAGGAAAACTTTAATCAAAATAGGTGCCCTATTCACAATTTAAAGGGAAAGTTCACCTAAAAATGAAAATCCTGTCATTAATTACTCACCCTCATGACGTTCCCTAACTCGTAAGAATTAAGATATGTTTGATGAAATTGGAGAGCTTTCTGACCCTCCATAGACAGCAAGGGTACTACCACGTTCAAGGCACAGAAACTTAGTAAGGACAAAGTTAAAATAGTCCACGTGACATCAGTGGTTCAATCGTAATTTTATGAAGCTATGAGAATACTTTTTGTGCACAAAGAAAACAAAAATAACGACTTTATTCAATGATTTCTTCTCCCCCTGGAAAGTCCGCCACCATTATGGAGAGTACCATGAAGCATACTACGCATACTGTCCTTACTACGTTTCTGTTCCTTGACCTTGGTAGTACCCTTACTGTGTATGCAGAGTCAGAAAGCTCTCCAATTTCATCAAAAATATCTTAATTTGTGTTCCAAAGATGAACAAAGTCTTATGAGTTTGGAACGACATGAGAGTGATTAATTAATGACAGAATTTTTGGGTGAACTATCCCTTTAAAGATGTATCCATGTAAGGATGTGTTTGACAAACATTACACAGTTAGTTCAGCCATTGTGAGTGAATTCACATGATAATGTCATTTTTTTGGGTGCTCTTGGGCAAATATGCCTAAAAGCGCAAGCTAGCCCTAGAAAAATGCCTGTCTGCCTCATCACATCACAAATGAGGTTGTTCAAAGGAAAGATGTGAAACACAGCCTGAGGTGAGACAGTTGAAAATAATCCTGCTCCAGGCAGAGAGGCCCACTGACTGCGGGTGAGTCAGGAAAGCTGTGGTTGGTAGGCAGGCCTCTCGCACCTCTAATAAGGACAGATGACAACCTGATAATCACCCTCCAATTAGGACATTTCCATCCACAAGCCTGCAGGGGCCCGGGCATGGCTGTGTTTAGCGTTGTGACAGGCAAAATGACAACTAATTGAGTCCCTTTCAGCCCTCGTGGTTAAATTAAACCTTGAAGTTTATTTTACAGTCCTCTTGTCGCTTCGGGTTAATTTTGTGTTTGCTCTTTTTTTTTTCTTCCCCAAATGAAAAGATAAATCTGAACCACTGAACTATACCACTTAAAACCATTCACACTATTTAAAAAGAAAGTAGTGTCCTTCTCTAGAAAGAAAAGCAAACCCTGGGAGTTCAGCGGAGCTGAAAATAGATAAAACCCTGAGGTTCATTCAGCCATGCAACAGGCATAAGACCTCATCTCTCCAAAGTCTCCCAAAAAAGGGAAAATAAAATCATTCCTCAAAGGGGAAAGAAAGAGAGATGGGAAGAATTGGGGGAAACTGCGTCTCAGACAGGACTCTGCCAAATGCTGGTCCCGGCCTGGACGCCTGTCTGGCAGATGGGACACACTGTTTGGGTGTCATGTGAAAGATGGCTTGCCAAATGCCGTTCCTCTCTTTTGCGCTCTGCCCTGCTGCTGACAGATTGAAAGCAAATAGGTGGGCGCAATAAACACTCCCACCTGAGAAACTGCGAGAGGGCTGCACTGCCCCAAGCCGGCCGCGTCTGCTGGCTACGCCACAGAACCAAATTAAAAGACCAATTAAAGTAACATTACAGCGTAATGAGGCAACTTCCACAGGTTGGGGATGCACACTAAATATATGGAGGAATGAGACACCATAATGAAGTTTGGTTAGAGCTTATTTCAGTGATGCAACTTATAAATCATTCTTATAATATCTGATCAGTTGCTTATTGATAAGCAGTATTAATATCTAATCAGTACTGTAGAAGTGAAATTTCCATCCTGACACTACCCTCTTGTGGTGGAGCTCTATTAAAGGCATAGTTTACCCAAAATGAATATTTTGTCACCATTGACGTTGTTCTAAACCTAAATGTATTTCAGTTTCCTGCTGAAAACAAAGGAAAATTCTTGAAGAATGTTGGTAACCAAACATTTTTATTTCCCATTGACCTCCACTGTACTTTTTGTTCAAACAATGAAGGTGAATGGGAACCAAAACTGTTTAGTTATCAACATTCTTCAAAATATCTTCTTATGTATTCCCCAGAATAAAGGTTTGGAATGACACGAGGGTGAGTAATTGATGACAGAATTATCATTTTTTGGGTGGACTATCCCTTTAAGTGGGGTTATTATCCAGGCTCTGTCCCAAATGGCGAACTTGATGTGGACCTGCAGTCTCTGGCCTTCGTTTGCACACATCCGTGAAGTCCATGAGACCGTAAGGTGTCTCATTTATCATTTTAGGTTTCAGATGGGGGATCAAGAGTGCCTCCTTTTGCCGAACCTGTACTCATGAGGTGCAAAATTACCCAATAGTCCATATGGCAAAATGTAGACTTGGAAGTGGGTTGAAGGTGCAATTTGGGACAGAGCCACGGCAGTCTAAGCCAGAGCTCCTCAAATACTTTCTTTCAAGCCAGACTGAAAATCCAAATTAAAATTTGAAGAGGACCATACATTTTCCAGAATAATTATCAGATCTTAGCACTTTGTATTCGTAAGCATTGTAAGACTAACTCTAACACTTACCATTAATTTTGTTTATTATTATTATTAGTAGTAGTAGTAGTAGTAGTACTAGTTAAAATTACTAATTGAATAGTAATAGTAAAAGATTGTATTATTACCATTTGGAAGCCAAGCACTCTACAAGTCTAATTATGTTTACAATAAAATAATTATTCTACTAAACATAATATTTCAATGTTTGATTTTAAGGACATTGTTGTTTACTTATGATACACATATTTGGTGCAGCATTGGGTCGCAAATTGATGTCCAATATAGAATCTGGGTCTTAAAGCAAAAGCAGTTGAGAATTATTATTAACTAAAAGCCACAGTGTACATTTAACTCAGTGTATCAGACGTCGATTTCATCAATGGAGAGCTGTAGAAAAATCATTAACAGGCCGGATTTGCCCCACAGGCCACTAGATGACCAGCTTTGCTATTATATATATATATATTATATATATATATTCACAGACAGGGTCGCCGTCAGGGCAGAACGTCAAGGAATGTTATTCTGGGATTCATAGATTTTAGCAGACCTCATTTTTAGGCCGCCGAAAGTCCTTTCACCAAAATGTTGAAAATGAAAAATCTAGCTAGAGAAAACTGATTGGGCAGAGGTCCAGACAGCCAAAACATATTGTATGTCTGGCATAAGAAACAGTCAGACAGACAGAGTGTGCATGTCCAGAATGGATTAGACCAAGAAGCCGATTTTAACACCGCAAAAGTAAAGTACTGCACTGAAGAACAGATACTCAGTGATGAGAAAGGGATAAAGCACAGACTATTCCTTTCTCTGTCTCATCCTCTGCTCTCACACGTAGGTGAGATTGAGCCTTATAGAAAAGCTCATCCAAAAAAGCCGAGGAGATAAAAGTTTAAGCGTCACATCAAAGTCACATTGTGCAGGTTCGATATCACGTCTGCAGACCTAAACCACCGGCCGACAATGGAGTGCATTTTATGTTGATAATCATAAAACTCTGGGATTTGAAATAAGCAGAGTCTGTCTTTTAGCTCAAATTGTGTATGTGGTCCCACACAGGGTTTTAGTATTATTTATGAACTATTATAGTATTTATTAATATTTTGAATTAGCTTTTATTTTGAAATTTTCAGTTTTAATTTAAGTTTTAGTCATTTGTTATGTGCTTTTGTTATTTTTAGAATTTTAAATATTTCTGTTATGTTCAATTTAATTTAACTTCAACTTATTTCAGTTGTTTGCCATTTCTAGTTTTTGTTTTTATTTTCATTAACATGAATATTTATTTTAGCTTTATTTTAATAAACAAAAAAATATTATTAATAGTTTTCATTTTAGTTACTTGTATAGAACTACTTCCTGTGACCTCTCATTGTTTTTCCACTGTTTTTGTGATGATTCATCAGTGACTCTTACTGCAGATTACATTCAAAATCCACTGATTCATTCAGGAGTGAAACAAGTGATACCCTTATGAATGAGTCATTGAATCATTCACTCAACCGGTTTGTTAAAAGATGCTAATTCATTCAGAAACATCACAACTAGGTGTTGCTTGAAGATTTCTATTTTGCTTTGAATTTGTTTGGCACTCATTAGTGGACCAAAATGAAACAAGTAACTTGCCATATTATACAAGTTACTCAATAGAATTTTTTTTTTTTACTGAGCCCATGAATTAAAAGCAATGTCATGCTTGCAGTTGCGCTACTGATTGACAGTTATGCTTTATATAATAGATGGCTGGAGGAGAGAGGTTAAAAAATAAGAATTGTTGATGTCAGCCAAAATAAAAGTAATTTCAGTAGCAGAAATGAAAGATTATGAAGACTTTTTTTTTCTTTGAAATAAGGCTAATCATTCACAATAAGGCTAGTTTTGATTTTATGCTGATTCTAATATGGTGTTGACATTGTAGACGCATGATATATTTCGATCTGAGAAAAAGACAAAAGCTCTGTTTTAAAGTTATAAATCTTCAAAGTTTACCACCAGACAACAAAGCAGGTCACTAGGGTTAGACAAGCTCAACCTGAAATCCAGGAAGAAAGTGAAGCATCCTCAGACATCAAGCTATTAGCAAAAAAAAAAGAGAGAACAATCACAAAGGGACACTTAACTGCTGTTTTCCCATTTTGGAAAGAAAGACAAAACATCTCCAAATTATGACCAAATATCTCTATTACAGAAGGACCCTTCTGTGACTATAACCCCTATGTGGGTTGATTGTCAAAACATAATTATCTATGCAGCTGTTTTGTTATTTTATTGAGGATTCTGATGAGGATTTCTGCTCCTCTGGTCTTGGTCATTGAGTTAATTAAAGAGAGACCTCACTGGATGGTCCTTCATAAGCCAGAGAGGGTGCTCATCAGCCATGACGGACACACCAAGGACTTTAATCACAGAGCTGTTGGATCAACTCACCCTTGGAAGAAAAGACTTTAATACAGCAGACTGGAACTTCTCTGTGGACATTCACTATTGCTCACCAAAGCAAGATTAAGGAAGTTAAGACTATAAACAACAAAACTTTTAAGGCCCAAGAGGCCTTAAAATTTTGAGGCCTTAACAACTTAATGGCCTTAAAACCATAATGTGTCTGTAATTCTGTTTATTCCTTGGAGTCCATTTTTGATCTTTAAAAATATCCTCAGAGTCACAAGACTTGAAAACTAAGGCAAATTGCTTTAGCAAGAAAAGAAATCTGCCAGATATGTTTGCTTGCTAAGTTCTCATTTGGTCAGCCCCTGACATGGATGAAGACAAATGTGACTGAAGCAAAGCACACCTCAGGAAACATGAGTTTGGCTCTCCAGCTAAGAATCAATATGCCAAAAGATAAGTGTAATACATTGCCTCTCAAATATTGGACACCTTTACTTTGATCCCAAAGGCCGACGTGAAATGATTGATACTTTATATTGCATCAGAGTGCTAGATTTCACTCACATTCCCCAGTTTTGATTCTCGCACCCAAAGAAAACATGCAGCTTACGTTCTGCTTTCTGATAGACTGTTGTGAGTTATTGAAATGCCTTGCTTACTTCTCTACTACACCAAAGCATATACATTAGTTTGTTTTCGTTAAGAATGTAAGCCCGTTTCTGCCTCAGATTTAAAAAAAAATGTCTTTGTGACTACACAGTATAACTCATAATTGCAACTTTTATCACTATTTCTCACAATTTTTAACTTTTTTCTTCATAATTGTGACTTTGTTCCTCATATTTGCTCATTTTATACACCAGAATGTAACTTTATATCTCACAACTGACACTTTTTTCTCATAATTGGGATTTTGTATCTCACAGTTTGACTTTATATCTCAAAATGCCCCTTTATTCTTGTAACTTTACATAAAGTGTTAACTTTACATAAACTTTACAAAAGTTTAAAAACTGTATGGTTCAAATGTTTTAAGAAATTAATAATTCTATTCAGCAAGAATGCATTAAGTTGATCAAAAGTGACAGTAAAGAAAAATTATATTTCAAATAAATGCTGTTCTTTTGAACCTTATATTCATCAAAGGATCCTGAAAAATATTACAATTTTCACAATAATATTAAGCAATACAAATGTTTTTAACTTTTCTTTAGCAGCAAATCAGCACATTAGAATGATTTAGAATGATAGAATAAAGAATTGTGTGAAACTGAACACTGGCTTCAACTTTGCCATCATAAAAATAAATAACATTTTAAAATATATTAAAATAAAGAACAGTTATTTTACATTGTAATAATATTTCACAACATTACAATTTTTACTGCATGTTTAATCAAATAAATGCAGCTGGGTGAGCATAAGAGACTTCATCAAAAACATTAAACAATCTTACCAACCCCAAACTTTTCAACGGTATATATAGCTATATATACAGACAGTTATTAAAGTTATTTTTCACAGTCAGCCATTATTAATTTTTTTCATCCACAGGCGAAAGTATCTAATAACAGGGGCCCTACAGAGACAAAATGAACAATATTTAGCAGGTTATATAATCTCATGGGAGTGTACATGACTCTAATACTTTTCAAGTGTACAATTTATTTCTTTATGTTTAAAACGTTTGATGGGGGACAAAAATGAATGATCGCAGCTTTAAAGTAACTAAAGTTCATTCAATCTGTCATAACATGTTTCCCAAGTTGTTTGTATAAAACATACCTGTCAAGAACTTAAATATCAATTCAAAACTGTGAAAATGGATGCCCAACCAAATAATCATTAATCACTTTCTACCATCAGTAAGACTCCAGTGTGCCTTAGTTCACCTTTGTTTAAATGTTCATGACACTCGTGACGTAAAACACCATTTATAAGGCCTGTCACTTGTCATAATATTCCACACGGTGACTCAAGCTGCTCTGTCATGTAGCAGACATTTATATTATGATGCTGTGACAAGAGAAAGTTGACATTCCTTGGCATGTCTCATGACTACAGGGTTCAAGTAAAGCGTTAACTTCATTTTCCAGCTCTGCCACAGGATCTAATTATCATCAGCATTGCTTTAGGCCATTGCTGCAGTTTCTGGGGGCTTTCATAAAACTCCATCTCATTTCAGTCGACCCTCAATAAGCTGGCGCGGTGGGTAGATTGCACCGAAGTAAGAGCTGTTGTCAATGAGTCTATAATTAACGTGGGTTGAGGCAATGCAGCTGAATTAGCGGAGCTTATGATAGCCTAGAGTGTGAAAGGAGCACAGCAGAGCACAAAAATCCATTTCACACATCGCTCATCCGCTCCCATAAGCAAAGGCATCACCTCTCCCCTCCGCAGCCTCATGATCGCTCGTATGATCCTTTCAGACCACATGATATGAAGACAAATGGCACTGAATGCTCATGGATTCTTACACACGTTAGTATTACAGGTTTATATGGAGGTTTCAATTGTTCATAGATGGGTGAAGATCTTGTTGAAAGTGAGTTTGGTTAACACAGGTCATTACCGCTGGCGTATGCGACACCCCCACAACCCCTAACACCATACAGGGGCCTCCTTACAGTGTTATGAGCCATGTTATATTATATTATGATTCAATTTGCATGTCTACAGCGATTGTATTCTCCACAAAGCCACATTCGAATAGAGCTCCATTCCAGAGAAGCCCTAGAAAGGCCATTGTTAGATTTTGCTATATTTGGCTGAGCTAGTTTGGGTGGCTCGCCAATGTACTAGATTTCTCTAATACATAAAATAAGTAAGCCTGACCAAAGTTCTTGTGGGGAGAAGAATTTATTAAAGGTAGCAGTGTAGCAGTTCTTCAGCAGTGATGTTAGCATGTCATCCTTCAAACAATCTTAACCCTTGTAAGAGTCCCAGCTCCTTTCAAAGTTCTCCCTAGCTTCTCCCAGCTTCTTCCCAGGTTCTGCCTGTAAGACAGAACTTTATACCAAAAGACAAATGGCTAGAAACAACAGATACTGTCAGGACCTCCCACTGGAGACCCTGCAATCTGCAATAAGTTCCCGAGGAGTACTGTTGTTTTGTTATTCTAAACGTGTAGACCATTTGGTTCACACCTTTACAGACAGTTCCTGTTGATTGCATCTGGGACACAGTCACAATGTAAATGGATCTGACTAAAGATACACATAATCTTTCACCATGGATTATTTTTCATCTTGTTTTCCAGTGATCTCATAATAGCAAAAGTGTGTTTTCACATCTTGACTATTTTCACACAAGAAAAAACTAACTCAAAATTGACCACATGGTCAAGAGTCACTATATAGTGTCTATAATGATTAAGTTTTAGTCAGCTTCTCCAGTTTGGACATTTGGAAGTGGTCTGTCACTCACAGACATGGAGCCATTTCAGCTTAAGGGAGTCCCTGATCAAAATAAAAACGAATTCGCTCATCCATGATGCAGCAGTACATGCACTGCTCTTGGAAATGGCTTTTGGTACCTCTAGACCTAAATTTTTAGGTCCTTATATCCGGTCCTGATACGTGAGTTTGAACGAGAACACACACGTTGGCGGCAATGCATAGATGGATATTATGTGAAAATGTGGACAGTGCCAAAATAAAGGTGCCTATTTATACTACAGATATCGATATTTTACGCGTGGCATCGATGCATCGTATCGTCAGACATTGTATCGCTGTCTCGATCGCTACGCGTCTACTTGATCTGTAATAATCGGTATGGGCCCTGAAAAACACATATCGGTCAACCCCTACATTAATTTGATCAAAAGTGAAACTAAAGACTTAAATTATTACGAAAAATGACAATCCATTTCAAATAATCAAACAATCTTTAAAAATATTATCACGGTTTCCACAAAAACATTAAGTAGCACAACTGTTTTCAATATTGATAATAATAAGAAATTTTTCTTTATCACAAAATCAGCCAATTAGAATGATTTCTGATTCAGATCATGTGACACTAAAGACTGAAGTAGTGGCTGCTGAAAAATACAAATAAATTACATTTGAAAATATATTAAAATAGAAAAAGTAATAAATTGTAGTAATATTTCACAAATACTAAAAATTTTTACTATATTTTATCCAATTAAAGCAGCCTTGGTGAGTAAGCCTTGGAGAGGCGTCTTCAGAAACATTTAACAATGTTATGTTGGATGTTCAGGTCTTCAGCTAGCTAGCTGATAGATAGATAGATAGATAGATAGATAGATAGATAGATAGATAGATAGATAGATAGAAGTTAAAGTATTCAAACACCTGATTCAAATGCTCATGTATGACATCACCATTTGTGGGTGGAGCCCGACCTTGGGGTTCACAAGGATCCCTGAAGATTTGCCTTATTCCACTTGTAATTTGTCAACTTGTCAATGCAACCTCCAGGGCATTTTATTTTATTGAAACCTTCCTACAGGCTTCCTTTTGGCAGCTATGAATTCACAGGTTTCTAAATTATTCTAAATTAAGTTATTATCATTTTAAATTAATTCACAAATTCCTTTTTAAATGAGTTCATGGACATACATCAGAAAAATATCCCTAAAGCATTGTAAGTGAAGTAGCTTGCAAGCATCACTAATATGTTTTTATCCAGAGGGCACTCCGCAGTATTACCAGCCTCTACGTCAAACTCCTGAATGGAGGCCGCACTTCTGTTAGGGGGAAAGATGTGACAAGGCATATTTGTCAAAAGGATTTTCCTTTTGTCCCCGATGATTAGGAGACACTAAGGATATACTTTTGTTTGAATCACACATAGCTCAGGATGACAGGCCCGCACAAGGTACCCATCGCCTCTCATCACTGCAACTCTCACTGTGTCACACATGGACAAAGTGAACTAACAATTATAAAAGAGTTACACAATGCAAATTCTGTGCTTTGACAAAACTGGCACATTATTTCAGTCAAAGCAGATGTTATATATAGATGTTATGTTGGAAGTTCAGAACCAAAACTAAAATGAAACATTTATTGTACTTGTATATACACAGTGGGATCCAAACATCGATGGATACTGTACATATTAGGTCAATAATCAAACCAAGCAAATTTATGATGCTAACAAGATTGCTATTTGAATCATTCTCAACTCATACGGGATCATCTGATAATCAGGTATTACAGTGGAGTTCATGCAACTTGAGTGCTGCCATTAAAGCAAAAGAGGGACAAACCAAATACTAAGACATTCTAAAATTCATTTAAAGTTTTCAGTTCATCTTTTCTCTCAAATTGTTATACTGATAATTTTTAGGCAAGACACCACTGGTGAATTGGGTAAACATTTTTCAATCTAGTATTTTAAAACAGATATCACCACACTTACCCAGTTAATCACAGTACATTAATTCATAATTAAACACAGTACAACAAATACTTGACATACTAGAGTAAAAGGTTTGGTAACACTTTACTTAAAGCCTTTTTATATATGATGCATTATAATTATTGATGTGTATTGTAATACTTGTAAATAATTATAATCAAATTTAGAATGCATAGTGTAACAACGAATTGATAAGTGTTATGTATTAACCATGGTTGCAATTATTCATGAGATTGTACAATGCATTATAAGGTTCATTACAAGGCATAATTAATGCATTTTGGATATCGCTTTTTATTACTCCATAAATCAGGACTAAAATGTTCAGGCGACTGATACAAACTTTTTTTTTAGAATATATGTAGGAATAAAACAGGAATGTTTAATGCTTTTGAAGTAGAGGAAAAAATAATTTTGAGAAAAGATACACATTGAAATTTACAGATTAAGATTAAGATCAATTAGACATGTATTTTGGATGTTTTCTTTTCACTATTCTGAAAGAAGACATGTTATGCAAGCAAAATAAGCCAAAATCTCAAAATTGAACAGTCCATGAAGAAAAAAAAAAGTGGTTTTGCCTTGTCTTGCCAATGAAATATGTTCAAAAATACATAATAGACCTATTTGTTTTACTAGTGGTCTCAAACATTTGGACCCCACTGTGTATGTAGCCTA
>JAFVLL020024160.1:0-15000 GCA_021397915.2 Tor tambroides | reverse complement strand
GTGTCTTTCCAAACCCATATGCTGTTATATTTTGTGGCTGAAGAATTTTTCTGCATGCAGTGACAGCTCGCGGTGATCCGTCAACATCCTAAAAGGACAAAAACACACCATAAAACACCATAAAAGTAGACTCTTGTGCTATATTTCAAGTCTTCTGAAGCCATATGATAGCTTTGTGTGAGGAACAGCATGAAATTCAAGTCATTATTTACTGAATGTCGCAACATTGGCTCATTGGAAAAATGTGCCTCTACCTATATTTTTGCAAAACTCCAAAAGCATACCTATGCATATAATTCACTGCAGTTTCCACTTGAAATGAACACTAGTGGCAGTAAAACACGAACACATTTTATTCCTTTTTACACAAATTCTAATTAATGGGGCAGATTATCCATTTAATAAAGATTATTTTTCACACATTTCATTGCACAATACTATGTCACAACATTTTACCATAGTGCACAATTTGTAAACTAAGACATTTTGACCTTTGCATCACATAAATAGTGAAATAAACTTTTTAGCATCGCTCACTGGACATTTCATTTCCAAACTGTCATGATACGTGCAAAAACCAACTGTAATAAAATGTTTGCCAGATTCACATTAATCTGTTTCAAATAAAACTGAATGCGCTTTCAGTGCCACTTATTGGGCATTTCATTTTGAAAGTCTTGCTAAATGTATTTTAAACAAAGACCGAAAGAGTTGTTGGAAGCTTAAAGGTCAATTATAACCTTCATTTGGATTTTTACTTCCGGTGACTGTATTTAGTGCTCATTTGTAATAATTATCGTGATGAACAAAACTTTTGTTGGTCACATACCTTATTTTCTGCAATAATCCAGTGGAATCCAATGGAAAAACCCTGCTGGGTTTTCGTTGAGGAAACCAGGGTTGTGCCAACTTTCTTTATTTTAACTGCTATGAGAGCTATTGGTACTTTTTGGAGCCTGACAAATGTGGTTTTATGGTACAAAACTCCTAAAAAAATTCTCATATTGTGTCACAGAAAAAAAATAACAGCATACAGGTTTAAAATGGCATGAAGGCATTTCATTTGTGCCTTGTTCTAGGTTTGGCTCTTGTGTTACTGATTTCTTTCCTGTCTGTGCCCTTTTGCTTATCGATTTGAATTTGTTTCCTGGTGGTTATTGACTGTTTGGATGTTGACCTTTGACCTGTTTTGCATTTTGGGCTATACCTACACATTTTTAATAAACTTCTGAAAATATATCCACACCCTCCACTCCAGCGTCCTCCTTAAAATAGCACAAATACAAACAGACTTTAGTTAGCATGAATAAATGAAGCTCCAATTCTACCAGAACAGATAATGTCTAAACATATCAGAATCCAGCACTCTGACGTTTGAGAATAATGCACACCTCTCGTCCCATTTTCATAAATGCACACAGCTCCAAGCCTCTTTTCCCCCTACGGCACAGCCATCAATCTTCACTGACATCCTATTAACTCACAACAGACACCAATACCCACAGATAGGTTTTCGTTGTCTGTCCCATTTATTTATTTATTTTCCCATCGACCTGTCACAATATGTAGGATGAAACGTTTAACCGTGGCTCAAAAATAGCCACAGCTGTGGAGGAATTAATACATCTGCTAACATGTTATTTCTTTCTTCTCCCTGAAACCGACTCCATATTTTCACTTTGCCAGCAGCGTCTCTGCATGGGTCTGACATACGCTATTGTTCGTGTCACTTACAATTTGAAACCAAACCATTGAGTTGACACCTAAAAATATGGATCGAACTGTTACCATTGATTGTGGATATTCTGATCAGACTATTTACCCTGAGGAAGCTCACAGCGAAACCTGCCAACTTGTGTGAGAGGTACATACTAAACCACACATCAAAATGACGAATCGTTTAAATAATAACACTGATCAAAGAGCTGCTCCACCGTCATCAGTGCTCAGATGAAAGACTCCTGCGATCCCTCCAGGGGAGCAGTAAAGCTGAAAAGCTCTGGATGTCAGTGTGCCCTGATGTCTGGTCGATGGGGAGCCAGGATGGCAGGAACAGGTATCAGACATGGATGTGGCGTTATCAGTTCAGCAGGCGCTGCTTCCTCAGATTGATCCATCTTAATGAGCTCATCACGCCCCTGCGGAGAGACGCCCTGATTACATCTGCACGCCACACGGAAGGAGACACCCTGCAGAGTTATACACTGCCCATCACGCATACATGCACATGATGCACATAACACAGTTTCTTAAACCACACTGTTGCAACACCGATATCATGTTATTTTTAGAGCAACTATGCAATGATATTAAAAACCAAAACTTAAAATGTTGCCATTATTTATTCACCCTTATGTCATTAAAAAACCTGTTTTCTTTTGTTCTAAACACAAACAAAAATCATTGTTTTTAACAAACTGAAATTTATGTTACTGCTCCCCAAAAACATTAATCTCTACTTTGGCTATTAAATTAAATATAGCACCTATGGTTCAGGTTAGAAATCAATACATCAAACAACGTTGTCTCATAAGCAAACATCATGATATCAAAGACACAGGTGCCATATTTTATTAGAGAGCCACAGCGATAGAAAAATTATTAGCAAATAAATAAAGCTATCATACTATTTGGAAAACAGCATTATATTTATATAAAGCATTACATATTTATAATTTATATAGCAAATACAAATTAAGTCACATGAACTACTGCTCAAAAGTTTGGGGACAGTAAGATTTTTAATGTTTTTAATACTTTTAAGCTTACTAAAACTGTATTTACTTGAACAAAAACACAGTAAAAGCAGAAATATTGTGAAATATTACAATATCTTTCAGAAATCCTTCAGAAATTATTCTAATATGCTAAATTGGTGCTCATGAACCATTTTTCAGGATTCTTTGATAAAAACTTTAAAGAAAATAATTTATTTGAAATGTAAAAGTAACAATGTAAAAGTCTTTTTTTAACAATGTAAAAGTCACTTTTTTGCACTTTTGATAAATTTAATGTCTTTACTGAATTAAAGTATTATTTTTATTGTTAAAATATGTTATGTATATTATGCATATATACACTATATTGCCAAAAGTATTGGGTCGCCCCCTTCTAGTGAACAGGTTTGACTACTTTAGTAATTTCTATGAGTACAAATCTTAATGTTAAAGCATTTAATGATATTCTAGGGAATTGTATGCTTCTAATTTTATAGCAAAAGTTTGGACAGGACCCTTTTCTATTGTAACATGACAATGCCTCTGTGTATAAGGCAAGGTTCAAAAAGAAAATGATTGATTCAGTCAGTGTGGAAGAACTTGACTGGTCTGCATAAAACCAAGTCCTAATCCCAGTTGAACACCTCTGGTGTGACTGTAAATGCAGACCTTGAGCCAAAAACTCATCACCAAACACCAATGACTTGTACATATGGGTACAGTCATTTTAGACACTTCCAAAACTGTTGCAACAGAGATGGAAATACAGTTTTTAAATACATGAATTATGTTCCCATCGTTGCCACAGATTTGGAAGTGCATTTTTCTGTTCTAAAGAAGGGGGTGTCTCAATACTTTTGTCTTTATAGTGTATTTACAAGTCATTGGTGTTTGGTGATGAGTTTTTGGCTCAAGGTCTGCATTTACAGTCACACCAGAGGTGTTCAACTGGGATTAGGACTTGGTTTTATGCAGACCAGTCAAGTTCTTCCACACTGACTGAATCAATAATTTTCTTTTTGAACCTTGTCTTATACACAGAGGCATTGTCATGTTAGAATAGAAACAGGTCCTGTCCAAACTGTTGCTATAATATTAGAAGCACACAATTTCCTAGAATATCATTATATGCTTTAAGATTTGTATTCATAGAAATTACTAAAGTAGTCAAACCTGTTCATTAGAATGGGGTGACCCAATACTTTTGGCAATATAATGCATATATACACACACACGCACATATACATACACACATAGATAGATAGTTGATTTTTTTTGTCCTTTTAGGAGGTTGACCTCTTGGGGACACTATGAATTGTAGTTGCATGGGGAAAAAAATCTATGTGAAGATTGTTTTTATACAGATTTGGAATAACATCAAAGTATACTACCACATAACATATTCCAACAGAGTTTGTCTGTCTTTAGGTGCTGTCACTTGTTGTAGTTCAGTGGATTGAAGGGTGTTAGCTTTCAAAGGTTTGCTATTTGAAGAGCGAGTGTGTCATCACACAATAGAAAAATATTGAATAAAGGCAAAAAGAAAGTGGTGACGAGTTTCTTTCATCCTCTTTCCTCTTTCATCCCATCCACATTTTGCATCTATTTCTGTAAACCGGCCCAGACAAACAAGCACCCTCAATTCAGCACGTAGACACATATGCAACGACCATCCATAAATAGAGACTGAGATATTTGTTAATAACAAATTACCATGCTACTTACAGGTTACTTTGATTTTTTTCCGTACCGGGTGTCAAATTGACCATAAAAGCACATCACAAATAAAGACTACGAGAGGATAGCATTCACTGCTGGTGACTGAATAGATCAAGCACATCATTATTAGTTAAACAGTCTACACCCCGCTTTAATTAGGTTTCATTCAGTCAATAAAGATTTGACTGAAAAAAAGTCAAGTTGTACCCCATCTCCATCTTGCCACAAAATAATAGATCATCATTAGTAAGTCCTAAAAATACTATTTGTGCATTTGAGCCAAAACTATTAGGCCATTTCTGAAAGCAATCTGACAGAAGAAGACTATAAGAGAGTTGAGTTCAGAGCTTGACAGGTGCACTAGAGCTCGGGTGCACTGATAATTGCTCTCCAGATGAGAGTGAAACCTTCCTTTAGCATCATTAATCAACTGAATACATTACAATCAAACCAGCATAATTAAGAAGCTAAATTAATTAGAGCAGAAATGGATGCACAAGTGCAAAATATTGCTTTTCCGCTTCCAGGGCCCCCCTTTTCAAACTCATGCTGCCATTAATGAAGAAATGAGAGTCGTTAAACTTCATGACTATATTTGCCTCTGACCTGGTTTTAATGAACATGTTTATGAGGTCGTCATGGTGCTTGAACACTTGGTGGAGTGGCAGATATGGCTGGGACTATAATCCCATCCAGTCAAGTGAGGATATACTGAGCAGTAGGTACTGAATTATTCAATCATGAGACAGGTAAACCTTTTTACACTCTGAATCATGAGTCCATCTCTTTTAGGGCTGACACAAAAAGCTCTGTTCCAAAACCTAGTGAGCTGCTTAAATAGGCAGCTGCCTTCTCAGACAGCATCTGAAATGGAACCTCATAAGCCACCAGTTTGCAACACTACATAGGTAACGACTGTGTATAAAAAGCGTGTCTCACGTGAAGAGCACAGAACACTTGACAACTGGTGGCAATAAAGTTTGCCCTTATTATGTTGCTAAGCTATAACAGTGATGTGTTAATAAGCTATGTAAATAAAATATTTGCATTAAAAGCATAATAAAAAATATCATATTATTTTACAATATTTATGGAAGTGTTGTGCTGTTCAATAATATGCTATTATACAGTATATTTCTATATTAAATATATAAAATATTATTTTAAAAAGATAGGCTATGTATTTTTTAAAATATGTTTATTTATAATCAACATTTTTCTTGCTTAATCCACCCTTTTAAATTTATTAGCATATTTGCCTAAATTTTGGAACAGCCTTTGCATTAAAGGAATTGTTCACGCCAAAATGAAAATTTACTGAAAATGCATTCACCTTTACTCACAAGTTTGTTTCTTCATCGGAATATAAATTTAGCATGATATCACTTGCTCACCAACGGAGCTCTGTAGTGAATGGATGCCACCAGAATGAGTGTTTAAACAGCTGATAAAAGCATCACAATAATCCCCAAATAATTAATACAACTCCAGTCAATCAATTATCATCTTGTGATGCAAAAAGCTATGTTTGCAATAAACAAATTCATCATTAAGATGTTTTAACCACTCCTTAAGTCCTCCATCCATAATATTGCTTTCGCAGGTAAAAAAGATGCCCCATCTAAATCAGGAGAGAAATATGCATAGATCACAGTCCAAAACAGTTCTAAACAAATATGTCTGGATTTTTATGTGAGAGAACAACAGGGGATGGACTTTTTCACTGGAGGAAGCATATGAATATTTCATAGTCATGTTTCGGTTTAAAGTTAAAATGCCTGAAAGCTGGATTTGTTTCATGGAAATACTCAGCTTTTCACTTCACAAGATGTTAACTGATTGTCTGGAGGCATGTTGATTACTTGCAGATTATTTGTGATGTTTGTATCAGCTGTTTGGACTCTCATTCTGATGACAAACTGGCCTGAGGGTAAGAAATTTTTGGCAAATTTTCATTTTTGGGTGAACTATTCCTTTAATATGTCTCCTTGACAGACAGCACACTATAACTTTTGGTACAGAGAAACATAGTCACACCTCTATATACTGTATAAATAAATTATTCAGTCAGTCCATCAAATGAAGAACAAAAGGGATTGGCATTGTCATAGAGCATCAGTCTTAAGTTCTGTGACCGTAAATGGCCTGCAAGCACTGTCCTCATCCTCCCATTTGATTTCCATCAGATGGCACCCATCAGGAGAAAAGGTTGAACCTCATATCCAGAAGCTGGTCCATGTCAGGTTCTAATTGTTGTCCAAGACATGGACTGTCAGTTCTGTCAGTAATGCTCAGCTTCCTGGCGGAAACAGGAAAAGGACTTACAAGAGACTCTTCCTCAACTTTCTTTCATCTTACGTGAAAACATTTCTTTGATTAAAGGAAAGGGAACTAATTAAAGGAATCCACAGGACTGAAAAGATCTTGAGGTGTAAGGATAAATCATAAACAAATCATGTGACTATATGAATTCAGATTCACTTAAAAGATCAGATTCAAATGAACAACTCGTTAACAAATTGGATCCACCAATTCTTTTGAAAGATCTGACTGTTAACAAATCGGACAATAGCTTCTTTTTCAGTTAATTACATATGACTATGACTTTATGACTAAGTTGTTATGACATTATCTTTTCCTATTTTATTTTATTTTATTTTATTATGTGTCAAAACCTGTTAGCTTTGCATCATGAACAATTATAATTTATACCTCTTCCTACCCAGACAATGAACTTGATTTAGCCTGATTCTAAAAAAAAAAAAAAAAAAGAAAATACTGAAACCAGTTTTGCATATATCAAAATCTGATATCTGTTCTGAATTTTAATAGTCTTCTTCTAATAGAATCCAAGTTAATCTGCATGTAAAGACCATTGATCCTCCACTTTGCAACAACTAAAAAAAGAAGTATAATGTAGCACATATTAAATTAGCCTACATTTCCAAGGTAATTTATATTTAAGTCATTTTTAGACAGGTACTTTATCATATTATTGTATTCGTCTACATAACTGTGCACAACATGTGTCCAGATCAAGTATTTCCCTATGACCCACTGAGTATAACTGTTGTACATAAATAATTCAACAGCATTAAGTGTGACAAAAACTGAACTTTAGGGAGTTTAATCCCTGAAAAATGCAGAGTCACTGTTCTGTAACCACCCATCTAATAAGCGTTTCTCCTTATTGGTCTTTTGTTGTCTTGCCTCTGGGCTACAATGTCTCCTCTTACAATTTATTTTCAATTATGCAGAGAATTCTGCATCTCGGGGTCATAATCATAATTATCTTTTACATATCTCATTAAATGGACCTAATTTCCCCAGAACTAAGCCTCAGTTAGAGATTAGCCCTCTATTGGCAATCCCTTATGATGAACCATGCAATGAATAATGCATGAATAGTTCACACAAGTTTTTTTTTTCTTCAGTGTGTCAATATCGTACGCTTTTGGCTTTGTGTGTTGAATAGCATATAAAAACAAGAAAGAAATCTAAAAATCACAGTGTAAAAACGTTTTCATCATTGTGGTATAAAAACATGCTTCTATCCAATTACAGTGGCAAGAAAAAGTATGTGAACCCGTTGGAATTAGATGTTTTCCAGCATATTCTGCATATTTGAACCCGTTAATGTATGATTGTGATATCCATCTTTTCACACTGACAGCAGCTAATGGACTCACAAACAACTATAAAAAGGTGAAAGCATTCAAAGATACCCAAGAAGGAAATACAATTCATTAAGGGGCGGAGATGTAAACTTTTTGAAAATCATAATCAGCATAAACTGTATGTATTTTTTCTGTAGATTCAGAAGGGCAGTACTAAATAAAAAGGGGTATATTTAAACAAAACATTTAAAAAAGTTTACACTCCCTTGCTCTTAAATATCCTCAGTGTGAAAAGATGATCTCAAAAATTATACAGTCACTGCTGTAAAGGGTTTAAATATACAGAATATGCTGGAAAATAAAAGAATGTACACTGCACATTGTGTTTGTCTGTACTTGTGACTTTGATGAAGATCAGATATTACTTTATGACCAAATAATGCAAAAAAAGACAACAACAACCAATTTCAATGGGTTCACATACTTTGTCCTGCAACTGTACTGTCACAATCATTTCTGTCATTTCTACCTGAGTTTTCTGGGTTTTCTTCATCATTAATTAAATTTAAAGTGGAGCAATTTAATTACTGCAAGATATCACTTTGATTAAAAAATTTTAAGGTTTCAATTTAGTGAGTTAGTTAACAGTGAGGAAAATTGAATCAATCAGCTTTGACTCCAATGAGAATAATTATTTGACATGACTGCCAGCCAAAATGTCTGTGAATAACATGCCCAGGATGGAGTTATGTCAAAGTTAAAAAGCAAACTTTAAAGTATTTATACTGCACAGGAATGATGTACAAACCAAAATTTATTCAGACACCTTCAACATTTCTCACATTATCACAGTTTATTCGCTATAGTTTAGAAAATGGTAATAAAATATGACAAGAACTCAAGAGTTAAACTGTGTCAAAACAAATTCATCTTGATATTGTCAGATAACTTTGATAGAAAGGTATGTAACAAAACATGGTCAGGTCAAAGTGTCAAATCAAATTTTTGGTCCCAAATTTTTATCAGTTTTACTGGTAGTCCACTGTATGAAAATTTGGGTTGTGGTCAGATCGTCCACTTCACCTCTCTGCCCTGCCCTTGTGTGACAGAGACAGCTTTTTCACATGCACTGCAATACTGTACCCAGCGTGAGGCCATTTTCACAAGTGTGTTTTTCTCCCTGATGTGCGAGTCTTTATTACCTCTAATTAGCTGTGTTTGTGGCGAGTGTCCTCCAAAAGACACGTCAGACAACCCAAAGACAATCTACGCCAGGCATATCATCCTGAAAGAGGCTATGGCCCACCATTGATAATGTGATCCTGGGTGAACAGTGTGATCACTAAGACCCCTCTCCCTCACCACCATCTGTCCTTTTCTCAGAGGTCACCCAATCACAGTCACTGTAAGTGGTTGGCATTGGAGACCAGTGTATAACACAATCAGTGACTAATCCTTATGGTTATATGAAGTGTCTAGTTTCTGTGCCAATAGTATAACCAAAGAAACAGCAAAAATAATGATTTCAAACGGGTTTCCTTAATAATCCTCTTATGTCATTGGTTGCACAAACAGATCCCTAAAGTCCCACCCTAAAGTCATACCATTGGATAAGACAGACCTACAAATTTTATAAAAAATATTCTTATATTTACACTACCATTCAAAAAGATTTTTAATCTTTTATTTTTAAGAAATTAACTATTATTCAGCCAGCAAAGACATTTATAATGTAAAAAAAAGAGTTTTATTATTCAACAAGGATGAATTAAATTGACCAGAACTGACAGTAAAGACATTTATAATGTAAAAATAATGTTCAAATAAATGCTGTTTTTTTTTTCTTTTTACTTTTTATTCATCAAAAAAAAAATCTTAATGTATCACAGTTTCCAAAAAAATATTAAGCAGAACAAATTATTTTAACATTGATAAAAATAATAATAGTTCTTGATCACCAAATCAGCATATTAAAACAATTTCTGAAGGATCATGTGACACTGAAGACTGTCTGGAGGAATGGCTGCTGAAAATTCAGCTTTGCATCACACGAATAAATTACATATTAAAATATATTAAAACAGAAAGCAGTTATTTGAAATTGTAATATTTAACACTAAATACAGTCTAAATACAGCCTTGGTGAACAAAATAAAAAAATAAAAAAAAAATCTTACTGATCCCAAAATTTTGAAGGGTAGTATATATGGAACATCATGGTGAATTATTTGGAGACCCAAAATGTAAAAACAAAATGTAACTTTGAAAAAATATTCAGCTTTGGAAGAAATGCTCCGAAATTTTCCATAAGTTTTCGTGAATGGACAGTGGTTATCATGTTTAGTGTGTGATGAATGTGTCCAGCATATGTGGTCACTGAGATCACTGTGTGATCTGGAAACACTCTATGGGATCAGTGAGTGGCCAAGTTGTGTCCACGATGTGTGTGTGTGTGTGTGTGTGTGTGTGTGTGTGTGCGTGTGTGTCTTGCAACAGGCTGTGAGAGTGTCACTGTCCCCTCAGTAATTCAAGCCTTCCAGCTGAGATCAGCTCTAATAAACCATCTGCCACGTCATCCTGCTGCATTCCCACTACGCCATCACAATGCCTCAATACCTCAAAAAACTCCGCACACTCAGCCATGCTATACAGGTATCCCATTAGAGATTACATAAACAACAATAAAAATCAGAGCATAAACTATTCAAGATGGAACAGCAGAGTTTAAAAAATTACACATAACGCAGATTCTTCAATTAAAGTGACCATGCAATCATACTTTATGTTCAGTAATTAATATTTAAACAAGTACCATCTCAAGGACAAATGCAGAGTGAAAGCGAATACTGTCTGTGAACGAACGAACAACCTTAGTCAAGCCATATCTACTGTTTTAACATTTTGAACTGAATTAAAAACAGAAGCCAAGAGCGTGACATCATATTCTGCTGCTAATATTCAGGTCAGATGTGCTGTAGTTTCATACTAGGTTCAAAGACTGTGACCGCATTTAATGGCTTGATTAAATAAATTAAAAGCCATCTAAACCTGAACCTCTCTGTTAGCTCCAACAGCAGGTTCAGTAGACATGTTTACTATATTAAGATTGTTAGAAAATGTTGTAAAGTGTTCTTAATTTATCTGCAAATCTATTTCTACAAATTTACAAAAATGTAATTAAGTTTATAATACTGTATATTAAGGGCTTAACACTTAATAAAATCTGACACAAGTTTGAGACTTAATGGCTTTTTTAATTACACCCAAAAAACATAAAACTTTGATGTTCTGAAATGATTGCACATCTTGTTTGTTATTTTAATTATGATGCCAAATATTGCTGTGGAACATATTAAAATAAATGCAAATATATTTTGTGGAACATTCAAAGCGTAGAAACCTTATAACATGTATGATCAATTTTGTACTCTATAATCTATTGAGCTTAATTTTATGTGGGGAAAAACCAACTCATGCCATCGGAGTTATGGAAATTATTGCGACAAGCATCAGATATGCAATAATAAAACAAGTGTAATTATGTTCAGTTGTCCTCTGAGAAGGTTCGCAATAGTTTTAGGCTATTAAATTTTAATGGATTCATTTGCATTTTGTCAACAGTGGCAAAAATAATTAAATATTTCACAAAGTTTCATTTGGCTTTTAAATGAATGTTGTGGTATAACGTAAAATTTTCCAGCTTAAATTAAACATAATAGGGGAACATATCAGGAGGAAAATCAGTTAATAGCAGAACCATTATATTTCACTTTTAAATCATGCCTGATAGTTTTGCTATAGTGCATGAAGCTCCAGCACACAGTGTGAATCTAGTATTTCCCACACAGAATGGAATAGGATGGCTTCGTATAAGTGATAGATGTCACAGAAGCACTGAGCTGTCTCTAGTCCTTGCAATGGTTTTGCTTCTACCTTTGGACAGGATTTAGACATAGAAAGTTCAAAGCAGCCAATGGAACAGTGGCGCACGTCTGAAAATCAACCAAGCAGGATGTGTTGAATTTATGCATCAGAATTGCAGAAAAAACTCCTGAAATTACAACAGCAGCTTTTCATAAACATAATAACTTCCACAAGGTTGAGGACCACATTTCACACCAATTTACCTTACATTTATTCCTTTATACGGTTTCAGGGCAAAAATGAGTAGTGCATTTTTTTTGCATGATGCAAAATAGGAACAACAAGAAATGAGAAAATTACAGTTCACATCAGAGTACGTTAACATTTGCATTCATCTCCTGATGGAATAAATTGAGGGGATATTTCAGGGCATGATTTCAAGTACGACAGTAAAGAGGCTTATGAAGGTTAGATGTGATAAATAGTAATTATCTTATTATTCAGTGTTGTTCTTATTTCTTATATGAGAATGAAAAGCGTTTCGAAGTACTCCAGGGCTACACTCTTAAAAATAAAGGTGCTTCAAAAGGTTCTTCAAGCGATGCCATAGAAGAACCATTTTTGGTTCCACAAAGAACCATTCAGTCAAAGGTTCTTTAAAGAACCATCTCTTTCTTACCTTTTTATAATCTGAAGAACCTTCTTTTGCCAAAAAGAACCTTTTGTGAAACAGAAAGGTTCTTCAGATGTTAAAGGTTCTTTATGGAACCATTTGGACAAAAAGGTTCTTCTGTGGCATCGTGAAGCACCTTTATTTTTAAGAGTGTAGTTGTCATACTTTTTATTCATATTTCTCGGGGTAGGTTTATTTTTAAAATTCAATTTCTGGACAGGGATGTACCTTTAAGTCTTGACTTCATAAAAAGTTACTGAATATTTCCATTAATAAACACATATTCACATATTATTTGTGACAAAATTCCCTACTTATTACTATAAAAGGTTTATTAGCTAAAATGAAATATTAAACTAATTAAGAGAAATTGTAAAAAGCACAACTTGCCTTAATATTAAATAAATAAATAAATAAATAAATACTTAATGATCAGGAAAGATGCAATAAATTAATCAAATGTGAGAATGAAGACATTTTTGATGTTACAAAATATTTCTATTTCAAATAAATGCTGTTTATGAATATTAATTAATATAAAAGTTATTAAGCAGCACAACTATATACTAGACTCAACACTGATAATAATTAGAAATGCTTCTTGAGCACCAAATGAGCATATTAAAATGATTTCTAAAGGATCATGTAACACTAAAGACTGAAGTTAAATTGAGCTACTCCATCATAAGAATAAATTACATTTTAAAATATATTAAAATAGAAAGCCTTAAGCTAAATGTTTGTAATTGTGTAACTAGAGCAAAAAAATATTATTGCAATTTTAGTTTAGAGGAAAGTATTCAATTTAAAATTTAAATAAATTAAATCAATATTTAAATAAATTATCCTAATTTAAAAGGCATTTGAACTAGGTGTTCAATGCAATAAAAAAACTAACTCATTTTTAATAACAATTCACCAATTCCTATGTGACAATATAGCCTTGTTCTCTCCATACAAGTTTCTATGTGACAATAATGCAATAAAATCTCTTATACGCATGTTTCACCCAATTTATAGTTTGATATAAAAGATATATTCATGCACATAAATAAAACAGGCATAACTGATGTGTTTCTATCCTGCTGTGACACCCTACTTAGCAGATAATGATAGAGTCTGTGGGAAAACTGACATGTTTAAATTGAATAAAATCATCTTTTGCCTGCTGTTAGACACAAGAATGCCTGTATCACAGATGCTCATGTATTATTGCTTATAAAGCCATCACAATAAATGACACACTGTCAGCAGATTTCTGAAATTATAAGAGAGGACAGTCATCAATCATGACTCTCCATTCAAACAATCAGTTGATTTCTCCTGTGTATTTCCCTGCAGTGTAACAGGGCATGTCGGGAAGGATCATTAAGTTGGGAAATATTAATTATAAAAACAATCACCTCATGCCATTTTTTAAATAAATCTTTCCCTTAGCTCCTCCTAAACTCAGCTGTCTACCTGTCGACTGTCTCTGTGTTTATTTGTATCTACAGGCACATCAACAAGATAGAAAGCAATGATAGAGAGACGGATCGTCTTGTCCGCTTGAGCATCTATCTCCCGTAGGACCCCCACATACTTATGGCCTCTTCACTGTCACTTAATTCATTACCGCAGAGGAAGCCAGACCGAGGGGACTCCATTATACTAATTTTAGAGAAGAGGAAAGATAGACGCTTTCTCAGCGAGTGAGCTGAATGAATCCCTTTCATTAGCACTGACTGATGGCTCGTCACCGTCACGCCGTGGATGACTGGCAAGAGGGCGATGACAGAAACATGGTGGCGAACACGCCACTTGTCCATAAAGAGTGTCACATTAGACAGGGGTGAAGGGAAATACATATGATGAACTGGTCACTTTAAGAACAGACCTGCCCTGCTCACTCAGATACATGACAAACTGCCCTTTTCAAAATGAAGTTGGCCTTAACACTGCTCACCCTGGTGCCTTATCTGAGAACCACAAAAAGATGGTCCAGTGAAAAAATATAATCAGAGTAAGTAATGCTGTGCAGAAGGAGTAGAAGAATAAAAAAGGGTAAATATGTCAAGTCTGATTAATGTGAGTAGCCTACCAGAAGAGTGACACACTACAAGGAACTTTTTGAACTAAGAGGCCCATTAGAGAAATATTTCAATTTAGGCCTATACATACATACATACTGTGTGTATATACTGTGTGTGTGTGTATTAGGGCTGCACGATATATTGCATGCGATATGCATGCGCATCTCGTCAGTAAAGCCGGTTCCTTGATTAGCGCTAAATCTCGATCACCTGTTTTCAAATGGAGCGGCATTTAATACACGGAGCCGTAGTTCACTGACAAGCTACGCAATATCGCTTTCATTATCGCTGATATATCGCTTTCGATAATGAACGCGATATTGCGTAGCTTGTCAGTG
>JAFVLL020024159.1:0-13482 GCA_021397915.2 Tor tambroides | reverse complement strand
CACGTGATTATTGTCATGTGGTGAATCTGGCCAATCGTGAAACAGTTGTGTCGTCATCAGCGCTCCTGCAGTCGCTCTGGAGAAACTGCGGCGGCCGAGTTAGCCGGCTGATCTCGAAACGCTCTCGCGGCACTTTGATGCCACACGTGACAGTCACGAGGCGTCGGTCCCGTCTCAAGTCGGACAAAATTTCTAACCAGCATGCACTGCTTCAAGTCAGAATTTGATCAATCTGCGCAGCGCTGCATGAAGTCGAACGCACCTAATGGTTCACACGATTCGTTCGAAACGCAGATTCATTGAAACTAAGCTTGGAGACATGCAACAACTCTGTTATGGCTTTAAAGGTAATATGTTCTCTGCAAAATTGTGCAAAACACATAATATTGTTTAAAATATAATGCAATATCAACTTCTTTTTTACTGAACTGTTGTATAAAATCACATTTACACTCACAAGTCAATAAACAGCGAATGGTGTCTAGATGTCAGAAATCATTAGTTAAGTTTTTTTTTTTGCACTCTTTTGTAATTTACTTCATACTTCATAACATACTTCATATTATTATTAGGGTTGTCAGTTTAACACATTAACTTAATGTAAGGTCTGTTTTGGGGTTTTGTTTCATGTTCTTGTTTTCATGTCTTTTATTTTGAAGTTTAGTTATGGTTCCTGTTTGTGTCATGCTTCTCTTTCCCTCTTGTCTCCTTGCCATTGGTTCCTCTGTTCTATGTGTCATGTGCTCACTGGTTGTCTTAGTCATGTGTCTTGTTTCCCATTGGTTTGTTCATGTCATGTGACCCTCTCTGTTTGCTATAAGTAGCCATGTCTTTGCCTTTGTTTCTTGTTGTGTATTGATGTTGTAACCCGCTGTCGGTGAGTCTAGTCTGTTCATGTCAAGTCTATCCCTGATCAAGTATGTTTCAAGTCTGGTCAAGTCTTTGTTTGGTTGTTGGAATTATACTTTGTAAATAAACTGCACTTGGGTTCATCACTACGCTCGCCGTCCAGTGGACTCATTACACTTAATTAGTTATGAAAAAATAACACGATTAAAAGGTTAGTTCACCCAAAAATGAAAATGAGTCCATGTTTTACTCACCTTCAAGGCATCCTAAGTGTATATGACTTTCTTCTTTCAGACAAATCTAATCAGAGTTATATAAAAAAAAATTTCCTTGCTCTTCCAAGCTTTATAATGGCATGGGCAGGTGTTTTTATTCAACAGTCCAAATGTAGTCAAATAAAGCGCATCCATCCATATTAAAACATGCCTCACATGGCTCCAGGGGTGAATAAAGGCCTCCTGTAGCAAATCAATGCATTCTTGTAAGAAAAATAACCATATTTAAAACAATATAAAAACCTCTCTTTCACTTTCGTTCCAGTGGATGACGTAGGACATATGCATCGCACAGGCGCCAGTGACAAACGCGGAAGCACGACGGAGAGACAGCAAAACAAAACGCCAGTGACGAATTAGGTAACACTTTATTTCGATAAACGTGCGTACGACATTTAGCGGAAGTTACACAAAAGTGTTTATATCATTTTAAATATGGGTATTTTTTTTACAAAAACGCATAGATTCACTACAGGAGGCCATTATTCACCCCCCGGAGCCGTGTGAGGCACGCTTTAATATGGATGGATGCGCTTCATTTGACTGCATTTGGACTGTTGAACAAATTAACCGCATTATTTTTTCAGAACTAATTAATCAAGTTAATGCGTTAAACTGACAGCCCTAATAATTAAATGAAATTTAAGTAAACTACAAAAGAGTGAAAAAAACAAACAAACAAAAAACTTCATTAATGATATCTGACATCTAGGCACCAATAAAAATAAAATGAGCAAAATGGTAAACATTCTTACATTCTGAAAGAATGAAAACAGTTCTCCTATGGTGACTGCCATGGACAGTTCTATCCTGACACACTTGTGGGGAAGTTAATGCATGTTGCAGTCCTGGATACTGCATTGAACACGACGTGTTCAAGTTAATTTGAGGTTGTATTAAACTGTGTAGTACTCACAGGCTTACCATCAGCACCAGCTGGGCCAGGTTGACCCGGATCTCCTATTCTCCCCTGTTCTCCCTAGAGAATGTACAAATAATGGATTGTAAATAGTATTAACATAATTTCACTGCAAAACTATTCATTCATGCAAAACGATTCATTACAAATAGATATCTATCATTGTATCTTTGCCAATGGGTGAAAGCTAGTTTGGAAAAACAACATTTTCAAGCATTTCAGGGGTCATGAAATAGAGAATCAAAATATTATTGATATTTATGCATAAAAGGTTACACTACAATATAAACATACTGCAAGTTTCAGAACTCAAAACTAACTTAACAGTTTAACATACAAATTAATATTTTCTACCCCTTTGAAGCAGCAGGATTTGAAATCGGGAGAATTGTGACATCACAATATCCCCCTCTACATGCTCTTAAATATGCCTTATCATTGTATGTGATCATGTGTTCTGAACAACTCATGTCTGTCCATTAATCACAAGAGCAATACTGCTGTTGGATAAACAGTCAAGTAAGACCATCAAACTCAGCACTGTTCTCTCAGTGGATGTAAAGAAACTGCAGCTCCAAAAACTTTTACATAGCCTTGCTAAAGATCAGGGAATTAGCAGTGAATGGTGAAAAATGAGGATGGAAAATTATACTTTATGCAAATATTGAGTCTTTTTGGTACAAAAAAAACTTTATAAACTAACCTTGTGAAAAATAATTAAAAAAAAATCTGCATTTCATGACCTTTTTAAGGCATTTATTTTTTTAACATATTTTTGTATTACTATTTTTATTATATAAAAACGTTTGTGGCCTCTTATTTGAGAAAAATGACCAGACTAATAATAATAATACTGAATAAGTGAAAATGTATAAATTATAGTATAGCGACATACTCCGTCTGTCGCTCTTTTAATCACCACACGCAGTCAAGGTAATCGTTCTGCAAACTATTTAGAATTCAGGGCCATTTTACTGTGATCACCTGCTGAAAAGCAGCATGTGGTTTCAAGCATAGGCTTGACCTTATAAACTTCAAACTTGCCTTTTATGCAATGACTTCTGATGTAATGAAGAGATTACATAAGCTGTGCTGTTGTATAAACCGACCAAAGGGATTGAGGGAAAGATTATTGTACCTTCATTCCTGGGGCACCAGGTGGCCCAGGTGGACAGATGCATGGCTCTGGGGTTGGATCAATGTCCCCTGGTCCATTAGCACACTGAAGAAAAACAACAAAACTTGTTTTACTATGGTGCATTTTGTAAAACATAAAGCGTCAGCCACAATTTCCTCTTAGTGGTATAAGCTAAACCTTGTGGTAAAACCCAAAACAGCATTGAATTTCTCATTTCATGGCAGCCATTTTTGTTGAATTATTCATTCATTCAGCAGTACAGCCCAGTAATTCTAAAATTGCCGAATGACAGCAGTAGAAATAGAGCACAACACAATTGTTGAACCTGACATTGACATAAGGTGCTTTAAAGTCAGCATGAAATCGAAATAAACAATTTTTTTATTTTTATGGAACATTGCACTGTTTATTATAAATGATTTATGTATTCACATCATTATTTATTTGTTTATTTTAGGTCATGTGACTCTTCTCTGACTCTGATGACTCGTGCACTGGCGTGAGGGCGGGACAATAATCCTAAAACTGCCACTTACATGAGATCACAGCAATTAGCAAACAACAGTGATCCAATCAATTAAGTCGTGACCTACATTTTTTTTTTCTCTCGTTTAAAAAGCTGGTTCACTCTGAAACATGTCACAATAGGGAAGAAAAGATGATCTCAAGTTTCATGCCGACTTTAAGCCACCATATGATACACCGAGAAGTACTATGACACTACTATGGATTTTTTGACATAGTACCTTGATAGTAGGCTACTATGATATGCTTTAAAGTATAGTAGAGTGGCATGGTATTGCTAAAGTAGTTTTATTCAAGCAGTTTGACTGAATGCTTTTGTCAGTGAAAAGGTTCACACCAGCATCATTCTCAAAGCTGCTGACAGTCCACTGCAAGATTTTCCCAGCTATGACAATACTTAGACACTCCAAAAAAACATGAGGCAAATCTTACCTCTGCAATTCAAAATGAGATTAGCAGTTACTTTTGAAAGCGAGCAAAGCCATCTTCAAAAGTACATACCTCTCCATCCTAAAAATAAAAGGAGTGAAAATACATAAAGGGGCTAGGGCGAAAACCATAATTTAGCTTAAAGATGCAAGGCTTTACTGCAACATGCGCAAGCAGAAAAGAAAAATGATGTGAGAGAAAGTGTTTGCCACAGTGTTTATAAATGCCCTACATCTCTAAACAGTGAGTCTGGAAGAGAAAATAATGCCAGGTCAAGCAAATTGAGTTAGTGAACTGAGAACAATGACAAAGGCAGTGTTTCACAAAGATGTGATTGACTTTCTAATAAACGGTTCTGAGCAAATATCATGCTCTGTTTGAAACTGAGAAGATTCTTTTATTTTGTAAGTGAAATTGAACAGATTAGATAAGATTAGTACATTAAAAACATTCCAAAACACATTGGACTGGAATTATAGGAATTACAAAAAATAAATAAATGAACAAAATCTTCTGTGTTTAACTGTTTGTTTTTTTTTTTACTTCTCAGGTTTTTTAAAGACAGAATTGTCTGGTAATAAGATAAAATATTTTAAATATCAAATCACTCTTAATACGATATGACATTAATAGGTGGAATATATTTGAATGGGCCAAAACAGAAACATCCAAGATTCTGGTACTCACAACTCCAGGTATTTCACAGGCTGTTTCTCTGTTATTCTGCTCAGGGTCACAGTAGATTCTGAGTTTTTGTATTTCAAACTGTTCAGGGAGAGAGAGAGAGAGAGAGAGAGAGAGAGAGAGACAGGTAGTTTTAGAAAAGTCAAGGCCTGGGGCTGGGGAAAAGGGGAAAGGTGCTCCTTGTTGCATATAAAACACATTTGGTGTCAACATGACATGCTGTCTGCTTTTCCACAGGAACACTGCTGTGTTGCACATGTTGAAAATGTTCCATGTTAATGTTTATTCTTTGGCAAAAGATCACAAATACACAAATATTCCAATAACTTCCAATATTCCTTCATAAAATTATATAATATGCTTTGTCATCATTTTGTTAAATTCATACACCACAAGTATTAGACCCAATATCATATGTTTACTTTTTTCCTTCATTTTTTATTTATTTTTATTAGGGATGAAAATTAGTGTTTGAATGAGTGATGTTTGTAGTCCAAAGAGAGAGTGGTGAATTAATCAAGTTAACATTTATATAACATATGACACAAAACGATACTATGGTTCAACCCTCTACTCACACATTGTCAGTAGAATCACTAATTTATTTTCTTAGTTTACTCACCAGACTGTGTGAATAATGAACGATACACATTCGTTCGTATACTGTATGATGAACGATTTGGAATACGCTCATCTTCACAAAATAAGCAGCTTTCACAAAGATGCACTCATATTTGTTATGATTTGAAAGCATAACCAAACTTTTAACAAACATCAGTCAATCAAGCATTTGTATAGGCTAGAAGTGATGATCAACACATTGATAACAAACTATTACTAATTATACTGCTACTAAAATGTCTGTCAACACAAACTAATTGGTTTTACCATAGTTTTTATAGTTTGTTTGTTGGCAGGAAAAAATTAAATAACTGGTCAAATTTGTTCTTAAACACAAAAAGGTGTCCTATTAATGAAATAACTAAAGTGATTGGTGACATACAAATGTTTTAATATATCAGACATCTTCATTTGTTTACAACCCTCTGTATACATGCATTACAAAAAGATTACAATGTAATTAAAATGTAACTTTTTCTAATAATTTTCCAATCTGAACCTTCACTTAGCACATTTCTCACAAATCAAGTGAAAATGATCTTTGAGGACAGATAGAGAACAATTCACATGCGATTTGCACCTTTCTAAACAGCATTTAGGAATGTTTGGACCTCCCTTTGTTTGGGCATTCAGCTCTCCTTTCTTGGTTCTACATTTTATGCAAAACTTTATGACGGTTAAAAAAGTATGCATGTGTATGAATGCAATCTGAATGTACTACATCCACCATGCTGGCATTGTCATTTGAGCTACAAAGTGTGTTATGTTGTTTTCCTGCCATTTGCAATCCATTGGATGTGAACTTCAGAATTTTGGCAGAAGTAGGTCATCTGGTTTTTTTTGCCTACTCTTATACAATACCCTTTATGCATTCTATGGTTAACTCAATTATTGTCTAAAAATCACTATACTGCTGGGTTCAAATTAACCCAAAATGGGTTGGAAATAAAAAAAATAACACAATGACTACTGTGGCCCTCTTGCAGAAAGTCCACATATGCTTCACAGAAGTAATAGAACTCATGACGCTCCAGGAAATCCCTAATATGGACAAAGGTATCTACCTATTGCTGTAACTAAATTTAAAAAAAAAAAAAAAAAAAAAAAAGATAGAAATGCTTTAAATGATGAAACATGAAAACAAACACACGACTGTGACAATATATGTTTTATCTGTGTTCTTCAAGCCATCCCTGGTATTTTCATAATAATTAAGTATATTTATAATCAATTGTTAATCGATATAGCAGTTTTTACAGTATAGAATAAATGTTCTGCTTCATTATGTGATAAGCCAAATCAGATAAAAAAAGGAAGCATTTGACTGATGTTGTGGAGTTAAAAAAATGGTATGATGTTCTCTTTTGTTGGACAACAGGTTTAATAGAAACACATCTCATTGCAAGTTATTAATTTAAGCACATTTAATGGAGGCTACCTGCTGCCATCAGAACAAGGATAATTGCTGCATTCACATGCTCCTCGGATGGTTTTCTGATTATTCTGACACCAGATGAATACAGAATAATCTAACTAGCGATCACATGTGGTGATGATACGTCCCTTTCGGAGCACCAGGGGGCAAATATTTTAATTGACAGCTCAGGCATTTAAGTGGCACCGAAATGAGGCACCGAAATCTGTGTTATGATTCGGTCTGGTACATACATGCCGGGTTTCGATACCCAACCCTAATGACTACCGTAGCAACACAGACAGCAATAATCAAAATGTAATAAAGCATTAAGCAAAAACACCAAGAAACAGCTTAACTGTTTAATAAAATTGCTTTTGAAAAGTGTAATATTGAATAACCATTAATTCCAGTACTGGTCCTTTTGACTCAGGCATTCTAGGGTTAAATCTAACAGCCCAGCATGTTGGGTCATATTTAACCCAACCCAGCTGTGTCAAAACTACCCAGCGCTGGCTTGCCAAAATGACCCAGATTTGGTTGTTTTTGATCCAGCATTTTAGTGTAGATTGTAATAGGTTAGAGCATTGGTTCACAAACTTTTTATGCCAAGTACCACCTCTGAAAATATTTGGCTTTCCAAGTACCACCATAATGACCAACATTAAAATACAGTAGCGTAGTAGGCCTAACTATTCAGATAGTTAAAAAACGAGGCAGTTTTTTTCCTAATAAGAATATTTGTTGTCAGCCACTTTAACATTGTAAATACACAGTTTGTACATTAACACTGCACTGTGCTTACATACAGGTAAATAAAAAAAACTTAATGATTAAATTAAAATGACCTAAAAGTTAAATAAAAACTGTACTGTACTTAATTGTAAAAAAAAATAACAATAAATAATTAAAGATTAAATTGAAATGTATTGTGTTTTAACATTAATTTATATTTAATTTAGTGATTCCTCTGCGTACCACCAGAGGGACGTACCACAATTTGAGAACCACTAGGTTGGAGCTATCCATCGAGACTGCTGCTAATGCATTATTCACACTACTGAAGGAACCATCCGGCAATGGCTTCTGCTTAGTCTTAGGGGGCTTTCACACTAGCACGTGTGGTGTGTATTTGATGTCAGTAGATTTGGATAATGTGAATACTGTTTTCTGAACTCAAGTGCACACCTGCAAACTGTACCTGAGTCCGCCAAAAAGGAAGTTCTGGGGATGGTTCATGTGAACCAGGATCCAAAGTAAAAGAGTGAAGCGAGCCAGCATCCATTAATTTCGTATAGTCGTTACCTAGCAACAGGGGTAAAGAGCTGCCACTTTGATGATACAAACATATTGTGGTTCGGAATCAAAAACTACTGTATAAACACCATTCAGTGCAGACAGGGGGAGGGGGATCAATCGAACTTGGGTTCAGACCAAACAATTGTACCAAGTGTGAAAGCACCTTTTAAAGGAAGGATTCTGAATGAACTTGACATGTAGCAATGTTGCATGTCAATTCTATGTGGTATTTACAACTTTCTCATTTTCTCTCTTTGTGCGTGTGTGAGAAACACAGGGCTGGTGAATCGGGCACCTACACACTAAAGCTTTCAGTGCATCAAATACACTGTACATCCAATGAGATTACTAAGAATGTTAAACTCTCTAATTTTTGTGTCCACTGTAGGTGAGTGAAAAATATAGCTGTAGAAAAACTAATTCTTAAGGTCCTTGCACACTGAGTCCAAAATTTTTCATACACATTTTTTTTTTCATATTCTCCATCCTAAAAATTTCTCATGCACAGAAACCTTGCACACTGAGTCTGTTGTGTATTAATGAATCTGTTTCAAAAAAAAATAAAAATCACACAACAATAAAAAATCTTTAGTCTTCAAGCAGTGAGGATGATTTTGTTGTCCTCTCTCTTCTTGAAAAATGAAGAAAAAAAGAAAGAGGAAATATTGGGTCCATCCAATCCTGAGATTGCATAGAGAGGAAGGAGAGTTCCACCTCCTTATCAGGGAGCTACGGGATTATAATGGGCGATTCAAAGTTTACTTTAGGATGGCAGTGGCTCTGCAATCAACTGCCACAATCTGTCTTTATATTCCGTCTCTTTGTATTCCACACTTTGTTTATCACACAGCTCTTTGTGCTGTGAGAAGAAGTGGATCAACTTGTCAGTGCCATTCTGGATTTTGGTGTTCGCTTTTACAGTGGCTCTGAATTGTCAAAACACCTCTCAAAATGCTTGCTACGGATGCAAAAAAAAAAAAAAAAATGCAGAAAATTTAACTTGATCCAAATTTTTTTATGATGGATGAAAGTTTCTGAGGCAGTGTATAAATGTGATTGATACAACATAAGGTCATATTTACGTTTCAGTGTGTGGAAGTTTTAGATGAGAATTTTGGATTCAGTGTGCAAGGACCTTTTAGCCTCTAACTCAATCACTGGCAAGTGAAATCTAACAATAGGCTAACAATAGACATTATTTAGTTGCCTAGCGTGAAGTATAGTCGCATATGCAAGAGTAGAGGGTTGATATTGGCCTTCCCTTATAATGATTTGGAGAAAGCTAACTTCAACTATTTAAATCCAAATAAAAATCAAAATGTTACCACTCTTTAGTGTGCCTGTAAGGACACACATCATCTCAACATCACATCTCCTCAGCACCACCCAGGAAATTCAGTGAGATTTAGGTGAGATTTTCAGTAATAAAGTATATTTTATTAGCGTTTATGACAAGAAATGACTGGTCTGTAGAATGGAATCCAAGAAGTCATTGGCATACTTACAGGTACAGTTGTTTCTTTACTGACGTACTTCCCAACCTGTGTTTTTCCATTAATAAAAATACCATCAGGAGGCTCCAGTGCCAAGGTTTCAATTTCCAAATCATCAACATACAGAGTGACATCTTCCTCTGTCACTAGAAGACGTAGCTGATGCCATTTTTCATCAAATAGTTTCTGTAAAATACATAAAGTAGAATGCAGATGATGTTGTGTTATACCATTTACAATTTTTACATTACTACATTAAGTTCATATACCATAAATGTGACTTTATGAGGAAGATGAGAACATTTCAGTTAGGGCTGCCCCCTAATAGTCGACTAACCATTAGTCGACCAGAAGATGCTTGGTCGACCAAAATTTTATTAGTCACTTAGTCGCAAAAAAAAAATTATATATATATATATATATATATATATATATGAAGTCACATTGGCGAAGTCACGCAGATCGTTAATGGCTGGTCTATGTGGTAGTACATCGGGTTGGACAGCCAAACGCTTGCCTATCATTCATCAATCTCAAATATGACTTATCATCTGAAATATGTTAGTAGCAGCAACTTTACATGGCCGCTCAATCTAATGTTAACCTAGAGAAGTGTGTGTCTGTGTGGAGTGTGGAAGCTGAACTGTAGCACTCACTGCATGACACATGGAGGCGCCGGTGCGCTCACATGCTCTTAAAATACTCTATCATTTTTGGTCATAAAGGTAAGAGTAATACATCTTTCAAATCTGTAAAGAATCTACGTTTATTTGTGTGCACTCACAATAACAACAAAACATCGTCTCCTCCACATCACCCTGGCGCCATTTTGGATAGTATCCACTGAACTTAAACAATGTATGCTGTTCTGTGTCAGCTGCGCCACGCAGATACTTTGTCTACGTTGTTAATGCTTTGATCTGAACGAAACAACATATCCGTGTGGCGCAGCTGACACAGAACAGCATGCATTGTTTAAGTTCAGTGGATACTATCCAAAAAGGCACCCGGGTGGCACAGAGGAGACAAATTGTTGAATAAATTTGTTATTTTTGTTTTCTCTGCACAAAAAAAGTAATCTTGTAGCTTCTTAAAATTACGGTTGAACCACAGATGTCACATGGATTATTTCACCCATGTCCTTGCTACGTTTCTGAACCTTGACCATGGTAGTATCCTTGCTGTCTATGGGAGGGATCAGAGAGCTCTCAGAATTCATCAGAAATATCTTAATTTGTGTTCCGAAGATGAACGGAGGTCTTACGGATTTGGAACGACATGACAGTGAGTAATTAATGACAGAATTTTCATTTTTGGGTGAACTATATCAAGTTTAGGATGTATAAAATTCCATTGAGTATTTCTTTGTCCAAATTCCACCAACATTTTAATCCAAATGGTGACTGGTAAGCCTGGTATATACTTGGTGTATACTTCAATATACTTGTCTGCCATGGGCCTGGAGTCCACTGTTAAAGGGATGTCCTGTATGAAATGTGTCTGACATTGTTGTATCCCTTCTGAAACCAGCTTAGGCACACATGAATTTTCAGACTGGATTGGTGCTGATATAGCTGGTGGACCGAAACTTCAAGCAGCATGGTCTTTTTGGTGAAGCTAGTGAAGCAGAACCATTAAGACAGCAGCACATCAGCTGAAGATCCCAAGCATCCGGAACACAAAATTCAGTATTCAAGGATTTTTCAGGTGTATTTTGTGGAAATTTTAACAGGTGGCGAATGAACTAATGTAACTGACTAATTAGGACTGCGAGTTCATGAATTGTTTCAGGGTTCTTCTGTCAAGCTGTGTATTTACCTTAGCAGGTGGTTTAGTGAAGACCACAGTTTGAATTCCGCTTGGTGTGCTGCTTGTGGTGGTTGTGAACATCACTGTTCTATCCAGACCATTTAGAGAAACAGCCATTTGAGGCTTTTCGTCCTTAGTCTGTATCCGCCATAGATCCCACTCCTCCATAACCACGGAGCCTTTGTACTTCAGTGTGGCCACAAATACATAGGATGGTGGAAGTCCGCCTGGAAATAACGTCCTGCGGACATTAAGATGAAGACACTGTTTCACTTCAAACAGAGTATATTTTCTAGAACAGAGGAGCTTGATAGCAAAAGTAATTTTACCTGGTACTCTCACTCAGGTCATCTCGGGATGTCACCTGGTAGGCTTTGCTGCCATAAAAAGATCCTTGTGTTTTTTTTGCTTTTTTAGCCAAGTCGAGATGGAGGAGTATGTCAAATCCTTTCTCATCTCGAGAATTGATTGGAATCTTTGCTGGACATACAGTCTCTATGGTACATTAAATGGAGAAAACAAGATAAACTGCCACACAGCAACAAACAATGCATGAATCTAAACTAAGCTAACTAAGCACTACCCTATCATTTTCCTGCCTTTAATGAGCTTTAATATTAATATAAAAAGCAATATTTTCAATGTATGGTGAGGAAAGATGGCTGGAAAGGGTTAAATATTTATGGAATGTAGTGGTTTATTTTATTTGGCTTGGAGACTAGTCTAAAAAATCGTAGGAAGGACCTTGGCGTGGACCACTGGACATTGTGCAAATATGCAGTCCAACTAAAGAATGTCCCCGCCATTGCAAATACCAGACAAGAGATGACCTCTTCTATCATAAAGTGCCGTAATCATTAACTTTTCCAGTGTCCGGAAAAACTTTCTATGATGAGCTTCAGGAGTCTTAGCAAAGTTTTATGGAGGGCAGTTTTTCCAACCTAATGGCTATATTGTACTCCAGTTTTTATTTTCGCTTTTTAACAAGTCTGCATGGAGTTGTTGCTGAGTAATCCATTGTTAGAATAGAAAAGTGCCTTGAGAAATATGCTTTCTCCCCTTTTCAAGACTTCTTGATGATCGGGTCTGGCATTTGATCACTTCTTTTCCACCATTGTTATGCTTAATATTGTGCTACTTCTGCTTTTCAGCAGACTTAACTGCAACTCCAATCCATACCTCAAAGTAGTGAAATAATTTTGATCGGAAGAAACTATACAAACTTGACATTTGCATCTGCCACAATTGGATTAGCAGTGTATAAACATTTCAGAATCACTGGCCTTTTGCAGAAGTTTCAAACAATTGAACTGGCTTGTTTGTAAGCTTGCTGGAAATTGATGTCACAATCTTTGGAACACGCTCAGCAATGCATGATCCTGATTTCACACTTTTGGACAATTTACAGCCAGATTGTTGAACTCAGAACACCTGGGTGTTGTAGGATATAAATCAAACTGTGATCCGTGCATTGAGGTGAGAGGCACCAAATTATGCATGCAACTCAAACACGGAGATGCCATAAACCTGTCTCCACTGGTACGTGGATGGCATGGTAAAGCAAAAAAAGTCCTCAAGGCCATAAAATGTAATTTCATTGTGACACATGTGAAAAATATTACACAAATGAATTTGAAAATGTAGCAACTGAAATATGAAAGCTTAGAGACATGGAGGAATAATACATCAAGGCTTACCTTCACACAGCTTCTGCCTAATAACTTCACGGATCTTTGCGATAGCTTTATAGTCTTCCACAGAAAAAACATAGGTTGAGGATGGTTTGTTGGCAATGGCCCTGAGCTCCGCCTCCTCGGTCTCAGAACCGACGCCAATTGCGAAGAGAATTATCCCCTTTTTCCTCGCAGCTTCTGCAGCTGCCAGCACTTCATCTTGTGACTTCCCGTCCGTCAGAACCACAGCGATTTTTGCAATGCCATTCGGACCTCTCTCAGACAAGGCGAAGAGTTTGTCGTTGGCAAACTTGATAGCCTTCCCTGTGTTCGTGTTCCCACCCATGTATTCTA
>JAFVLL020024158.1:0-16451 GCA_021397915.2 Tor tambroides | reverse complement strand
TTGAACTTCCAGTGACCAGTATGAGAAAGTGAGAGCGATAACACCAAATTTAACACACCTGCTCCCCATTCACACCTGAGACCTTGTAACACTAATGAGTCACATGACACCTTTGGGAGAGAAAATGGCTAAGTGGGCCCAATTTGGACATTTTCATTTTCACTTAGGGGTGTATTCACTTTTGTGGCCAGTGGTTTAGACATTAATGGTTGTGTTGAGTTATTTTGAGGGGACAGCAAATTTACACTGTTGTACAAGCTGTACACTCACTACTTTACATTGTAGCAAAGTATCATTTCTTCAGTGTTGTCACATGAAAAGATATAATAAAATATTTACAAAAATGTGAGGGGTGTACTCACTTCTGTGAGATACTGTATGTATATATATATATATATATATATATATATATATATATATATATATGTTTTTTTTATTAATATTAAATTAAAATGTAAATTAAAATGCTTGAACCAAGCTATAAATATAATTTGAGAAAGAGTAAATTTGGCTGTAACAAAGATAAAGTATTTTCTTTGGTCCAAAGCTGGTCCAATGTATTATTATTATTATTATTATTATTATTATTATTATTATTATAAGCAGCAACAGTAGTAGTATAAATAGTATTTTCAGTGTAACATGGCCTGGATTAACATCAATATTTTAGATTGTATTCCATGAAATCTCTCAATTAATGCAAGCTCATTAAAACCTTAAATACTCTTAGGGTTCCATGTCAACTACCTATTTATGTTTGGCATACATTTTGTTTCTCCAGGTAAATACATTTTAGTGATACAAAGTGCATTTCACAGGAACCTTCTAGGTATTTAGCAAGCATATTTCGGCACATTCAGTCCTATTTACGTATTTGTAGTCCAAATTGCTTTTCAGGCTCATAATTTACCAGTTGGAAGGATGATGACATGCTTTTCCAACATTTCATGATGAGTGTTTCTATCTTAACGCCAAATCCATACATGGCCAGCAAATAATCTTCATCTCTGAATGGACATCTGTTGATGGATTTATGTCTGACAGCTTTATATTTTTGGCCTAAAATATTAAACTAAAAACCATTCAGAACACCTGCAGGGCAATAACTATTGTCAGAGTTTTCGGTGTATTAAAAAAAACTAGTTTTTATTAGTTTCAGCTTCTAAAAAAATGTCTTCATAATTGGAAAAGTCATAGAATCGAACCTTTTCATACAGTATTTTCAGTGTCCGTTGTCTGAGTCACACTTGACGTCAGTATCTGACAGCTAGTTTGATTGTCACTGGACGTTTGATGGACAGCTGGTTCTCTGCTGTATTGATTGGCATATCGGAGAGGAAAGCCTGCGAATGAAAGGTGGCAAAAAAGATGGAGGTGAAGATTGCATTACTGTGCACCTGCTCCCTCTCTTTGATGTCGCCTCTCCAGCAGCTTAAACCAGATAATTAAAGATAAATAAAACAACGGTTCAATCATTACTATCAGCCTCTCTCTCCCTCTCTCTCTCTCTCTCTCTCTCTCTCTCTCTATGTTCCACTATCTTTCTCTTTCACGCTTCAGATAATTTCTTCTTGAGCTGGTGGCTTCTCATTTGCATGCTTATCAAAGTGTTTTGACTATCCAACGGGAGCTGCAGTGCTAAGGTGGGATCATTAATATGTTAATTAGTCCTTTTGACACTTTGCTTAAGCATGTGTACAATGTGCTTCTCATCCGTGACTTCAGTCACATACTCGCTGGATGTGCGCACACTCCCTAAATCCATTCGCCTCTGTTTTATGGCCAATATAAATACTTACAACAGGCAGAAAAGCAACTAATCAAGTGGCCACTTGTGGGCTAATGGTCCAGTCTACAAAAAATATTGTAATTATTCTAATGCTTATGTTAAATTTTGGAAATGTCTTTTTGTTGGGGAGTAGCTAACTGAAAGCAGTGACACTATAGTACCTTAAAGGGATAGTTCACCCAAAAATGAAAACTTGCTGTTCAAAAGAATGATTTGTTTGTGAACCAGACTTCACTGTGGACTGTTTGTCTGAGGATTTGGATTACAGGTGATAATGTTATAAATAATGTTTATTTTCTTGCACAGAGCGATCGTTTCGCTTCATAAGACCTCAATATATCTTCAAGAGCCACAGAAATTAATTTTGCGTATGTTTGTTTGTTTTTTTTTGGTCCACAGGGGCCACTTTTTTTGAGCTAAAAATCTCATTTACTGTTCTTCTGAAGAAAAAAAGTCACCTACGTCTTGCAGTGTAAATTTTTTAGTAGAATGAGTCGCTTAACTGTTGTATTGTTGTTGTTGCACTGAACAGCAGCTAAGTAAGCTTTAACACTTATGGACAGTATTTATATATGATTCATACAGAAATATATTTTAATATGTACAAATACTATTGTAGTTGTTGGTCAAATGTTGAACAGTTTACTTTAGTGTCTACATACAGTTTACAGTTCATGCAGATCAGGAACAGCTATGACAGTGTGAGGATGCAGGAACTGGAAATCTGGACAGTAATGTGTATCGTGTGGAGATTGAGATGCAGCAGAACTGCAGCAGTGTTTACAGTATTCAGCATGGCATACCTGAATTATCAGCTGCATCTGCAGTAAATAACCAGAATGCACTGCATGCAATACTGTATCTCACAATGTAATGCTCTGGACTTTACCTTTCATTTGAGATGTGCAATAGTGAATAAATTATGCAACATAGTGAGGTCATGTGAAGCACACTATACTCTCTGAGACATTTATAGCTGCATTCTGTTTCATATAGTGTGCTGTATATTGCAGTATGCTAGTATTTAATTCCTAACACCGATCATTACTATGATGCTCATGTAGAGCTATCATCATTCTAAAGCTCATGGCTCGGGGTTTAAAATTAACTGACATTGAGATGAGGCAGTAATTGATTAATTTTAATAAGTATTATGATTCTTTTTTTTTCTATTTTATTATTACAACACATGATTCTCCCATGCTGTTATTAATAGATTCAATTGAGTTTTGTCGTTTTGCTTAGAAGAAAGATAGAGTATTAATACTAAGTGCTGTATTAAATACAATGTCAAGGAACCGTTTCCGGACTAAACTTTGATTATTTCAGAGTGTTCACACTTACACTGATTCGCAGCGACAAAACAACCAAAAGTCATTGACTAGTAATGTCAGTGTGTCCAATGATGTGACAATATTGAGAAAAGCCAAAGACCTTAGATTTACCAAAACAGTGCTCTCATATTACGAATGAGAGAAAATGCAACACACAATATGGAGATGGAGAAGTTCCTGCTACTCTGAGAGATTTACCTGTTCTGTATGCTTTCTATCTGCCTACGTGCAGGAATACATTACAAAACTATTCTGAGTTTGATTAATCTTTCATTTTGTTCATGATTTTCCACTGCTGCGATTTAAATGCAAATGATACACTTTATAGAAAGTTTTTACTTACTTTTATTCAAACATTATTTAATAAATTGATCAAAAGAGGCAAAAAGGCGTGTATAATGTTACTAAAGATTTCTATTTCAAATAAGTGCTGTTCTTTTGAGCTTTCTATTTATTTGTGAATCCTGAAAAATAAAATGTATCATGGTTTCCACAAAAATATTCAGTAGCACAACTGTTTTCAACACTGATAATAATAAGATGTAGTAATAAGATAATAATAAGAGCAGCAAATCAGCATATTAGAATGATTTCTGAAGGATCATGTGACACTGAAGACTGGAGTAATGATGCTGAAAATACAGCTGCAGATCACAGCAATCAATTACATTTTAACAGATATTCATTATGGTAACCTAAAAATGGTAACATCTAAATGAATTGGTTATATTCCAATAGAAAATATTATATATATATATATATATATATATATATATATATATATAACCCTGGTAACACTTTATTTTAAGGTGTCCTTGTTACACGTTACATGTACTTACTATTATAATAACAATACATTTTGCATAATTACATGCAAGTAACCCTAAGCCAAACCCTAATACTAAACCTAACCATATAATAAGTACATGTAGTTCATTAATATTACTCAGTACTTAAATATATACGGTAATTACACTGTAACAAGGCCACCTTAAAATAAAGTGTAACCAAAACTAATTATGGCAACAATTGTAGGTTACCACTTTTTACAGTGCAGCTCTTTTAATTGTAATAATATTTCAGAATATTGGTGTTTTTTACTGTTTTTTTTTTTTCTTCTATCAAATAAATGTAGCCTTGGTGAGCAGATGAGACTTCTTTAAAAACATTAATAAAAATTAATTAATTATCATTTTTTATATACTGGCAAAACATCCCATTTGTGATCATACTGTCAAAAACTATGGCAATTTGTGCAGGTCTTTAAAGATCGCTTGTGAGGACAAGACAGCATGACAGGCAACCAGCAAGCAACTCATTGATCACAATTTAGCACTGTGTATCTTATACATTTGTGCCGTACTTCCATCGGTGGCAAGCAGCTATAAAAGGAGCCGTTAGAAACACGTAACACAAATTTGACAAAGGCTCACAGTGATCTAAACTCTCAGGTCTGCACTCAGACTCACAGTCCGCCTACTCAGATTCTAGATTACTAGTTTCTCTTCCCCCGCGCTCAGTTTACTCCTGACTGACACGGCTTTACTCTTGTAGCAGGCAATCAGTGCAGCCGTTTGAGGCGGCTGTGGAATTACAGGAGCCTGCAGACAAGCGGCTCGTTTAGAAGACCTTTGGCTCCGTGAGAAGATGAATGAGGAACCGATCTAAACTGAGAGGTGGGGGTGCTGACATGAACAGGTAGTGATCATGAGGGAGATTAGTTACACCCTCCTGCCTGCCCCGACCCCAAAACCCACCTCATGTACCTCATGAGATCAGACATGCAATTATACAGGTGGTGCGTAACCATGGCGACACAAAAATCTCCAATAATTGTGTGCAGAGTGATTGGCTTTTCTTCTTAACTAGATTCAAATTTGCATGCAAGTATAGATCCTGAAGTAGCAGCACTGCATTTATAGCTTGCATTTGTAGGTGAATTTCATGAAATATGAATAATATTATTCATAATATTTAATATTTCACACCATAATCAAGAAAATAAATTATATTTTGTGTAAACATTTTATATTTACAGTATTTTTATACCTATTTTTATAATAAACTTTGCAATGCATTGTAACATTGCATTGCTACCATGAAGCAAAAATGTATGCAATTTTACTGTAATATAGTAAAATGGACTGTATTACACAATGAAAATATAGTGGTAGTTACAAAACATTCAAAAATAACTGCATACATTAATGATTTAAAAACAATTTTGAGGAGAAAACATGCTTAATTGTCATGAAAGTAATATCACGTAAAAGTAATATTTAAGACCATCATCATAATGGTCTTAAAATAGAGATAATTTACTAAAATAGAGATAATTTTGTTTTTATGTTTCATGAGAAGAAGGACAGGGATTTGTATCAGGTTTGGGATTTGAACTGTTCAGTTAATATTTCACACCAAAATCCAAAATCAAGAGAAAGAAATGATCTTTTATTAAAAAGAATATAGACTATGTTTGTACTCAATAAGATTTTGTGCATTGCAGCAACATTTTGTTACCATAAAGCAAAAATAATAAAAAATAAAAATAAATAATTTTAAGTAAAAATATAGTATTACACTAATTAAAATACCCCCCCCCCCCCCCCCAAAAAAAAAAAAACCAACAACAACAAAAACAACAACAAAAAACAAAAACAAACAAACAAACAAAAACCATTATAAGCATCATTGTAACATTGCATTGGTACCATGAAGCAAAATTGTATTTATTTTTACTGCAATTAAAAATATGAATATTACACTAATGAAAATATAGTGATAATTTATTTTAATAATAAAATAAAATTAAATAAAACATGCATTAAAGAGTAAGTATCTAGTTTATTAGTAGTACTAGTAGTAGTAGTAGTATTTATTTGCTTAAATGTCTTGAACATAATGTCACAATGCAGAAACAAAGAACACACACACACACACACACACACACATTTTTTACATTAATTATTTATTTATTTTTTATATTGGGGTGAAATGTGACCTTGACGTTGAATTTTTATTGGAAAAAGGACAGGAATTGGGATTGGGTTTAGGATTTGAATTGAGCAGCTGGGGTTTCTGATGAAGACGGGGCAAGAAGACATGCGCACCGGCTCACGAGACTGACACACATTATTCAGCGTTGATGGCGACCTCTCGCTAATGCACTCACACGCATGCAAATAACTACAGCAATGTGTGACATCAATGTTTTGAGTGACATTTAGTATCTGGGTTGCACAAGATGCTCCATAAAAGAGTCATGAGCAAATCTGTGAAAGCTGAATAATTCATGTAGCGAGAGGTAAAAACAAAGCACCGCTGTTATTATTTGTTAATAAGATACCGCAGCTAATGAGGGAGCCGCTGTTTACAGCCTGCCTTTGCTTTTTTAGGCATTCTGTCAGAGAGCCAGAGTCGACTTTACAGGAATTACTTTGCTTTATATAAGCACTGTTCCAAATCCTAGAGAGATGTCTACCTGGACAGTATTTTAAGGCATCATGGGCAGTAGGATGTGAGATATTTCTATTTGATATATCTGACTATTAATCACAATTCAGTCATTTCCTGGTGTCTGGAAGAAGATTTACACTGCAACACTTACTCTTTTATGTTTTCAGACACTTTATTGCATGTTAATTTCTATTTGCTATAGGTTTGCCGAAGGCTAAAGTTTAGGGTTTGGTTTAGCATTGCTTGTAATTACACATAAATAAGGCCAGATTAAACTGTTACCAGAATGTATTACAGTTAAAATGCATATTAAATACAGTTAAACTTTAGAGTGCCTTTTTGACTTAAGTAGTATATCTTTACACATGTTTTAGTATAATAGTCAACATATCAAATTAAGTGTTTTTTTTTTTTAAAGTACAACAAGACATACACCCAGATTCTGGCATCCAAGTTTGACCTACGACATCAAGTGGCTTTTTATTGCACTTTTCCATATCTATACAGTGTAGAGTAACTTAAATAGACCGCAGAATTTGGCAAAATCACATTTTGTAACAGAGCTGAAGTGTTTTCTTACCAAACCAGAACCAATATCATCTTTACATTTGCATCTGCTATGTAGCCGTGACTCTTTGAATAACGGAGTGTCACCACATATTATAAATATCCCACTATACTGTCATTTATGGCTCATCTGCTGTTATATAAACTCATACGCAAACTAGCCAATGATGGATTGACACTCTACCCAACCGCCTGAACACACAGTAATTACGGGAACAGTAAATAGATTATCAATATTACTTATATAGTGTGTGCTAGCAAAGCGCTGGTGAAGGGGATAAGCAGAGCAAAACCAGATTAGGGCTGAATAATGTACGTAGCTGAATTACTGCATAAATACTCTGTTGCAGTATTGATGTAAGGCAGATGTGAGAAATCAGGTTCCTTATGCACAGACGCAGCTTTCTGTGCAGATTGTATTGGTCAAGGTATTGACTGTTGTTGGAAAGGTCACTCTTGCTGAATATAACACTAGCCACAATGGATATTTGGACATGATGCAGTGCTAATACTACACTGTAAAAAAAAGAAAAAAAAAAGTTGAGCCAACTTAAAATTTTAAGGCAACAAGCTTCAGCAGATTTTTGAGTTCTCTCAACTAATTTTTGTAGGAGATGCTCAACTTTTTGTTGTATGAACTTAAAACCACAAGTTGAGAAAACTCAAAAATCTGCTGAAGCTGGTTGAAGCCCCGTTGTACCCTACACTTTACAAGAAAATGTAGTTACACTTTATTTAAGGCGTTCTTGTTACAGTGTTATTACACATTTAAGAACTGAGCAATATTAATTAACTACATGTACTTACTATATGGTTAGGGTCAGGATTAGGGTTACTTGCAAGTGATTATGCATAATTAATTGTTATTATAATTGTAAGTACATGTAATCACCAATAATGCTATTTTAGTCGGTCTACTTCACGTTAAATTCAATATGCTCGCCATGTGTAATATTTAAACTCATTCAAAGCCGTATTTAGTATCACTGATGTACTATTATAGTTCTTATTATTAGTTTGATTTAGTTTTTATTTTTTGTTAAAGTTTTAGTAATTTTGTTGTATGTTTTTTGTAATTTGTATTGTTTTTATTTATTATGTTTATATAATATTTTGTATTGTTTTAAAGATTATAGTGTACCAAGTTAAACTAAATGAAAATAAGATTTTTTTTTTTCCTTGGCAACTAGCAATATATTAAATTGTTATTTCAGCTATGCTATTTTAAGTAACAATTTTTATTGTTATAGTTTTAGTTTTTTATTATTATTTTGAATCAGTTTTTATTTTTATATTTTAAGTTTTCATTAAAATTTTTGTTAAAGTTTTAGTAACTTTTTGTGTTTTTGTTATTTTTAGTTTTTTGTTTATTATCTCTCTATATACAGTGCCCTCCACTAATATTGGCACCCTTGGTAAATATGAGCAAAGGTGGCTGTAAAAATAAATCTGCATTGTTTATCCTTTTGATCTTTCATTCAAAAAATTCATAAAATTCTAACCTATAATTGAAGTAAAACAATTGAAAGTGGGGGAAAATCTCATTGTGAAATAAATACTTTCTCTAGTTCATGTTGGCCACAATTATTGGCACCCAATTATTGCAACATCGTTTCCCCAAGATAACAGCTCTGAGTTTTCTCCTATAATGCCTGAAGAGTTTGGAGAACACCTGATAAGAGATCAGAGACAATTCCTTCATACGGAATCTCTCCAGATCCTTCAGATTCACAGCTCCATGTTGGTGCTTCTTCTCTTCAGTTCATCCCACTCATTTTCTATAGGGTTCAGGTCAGAGGACTGGGACAGCCATGGCAAAAGCTTCATTTTGTGCTCAGTGACCCATTTTTGTGTTGATTTTGATGTTTGTTTTGGATTACTGTCCTGATGGAAGATCCAACCACAGCCCATTATAAGATTTCTAACAGAGGCAGTCAGCTTTAGATTTTTTATCTGTTGAAATTTGAGAGAATCCATGATGCCATGCATCTGAACAAGATGTCCAGGACCTCCGGCAGAAAAACAGGCCAACAACATTAAAGATCCAGCAGTATATTTAACCGTGGGCATGGGGTACTTTTTATCCCTGTTTGTACTAAACCCATCTGGTGGGTTTGCTGCCAAAAAACTCTTTTTTTAGTTTCATCTGACCATAGAAGCCAGTGTCATTTGAAGTTCCAGTCGTGTCTGACAACTGAATATGCTGGATTTTGTTTTTGGATGAGCGAGGAGAATTTTTCTTGAAACCCTCCTCAACAATATGTGGTGATGTAAGGGCTGTTTGATATATATTTTTTTAGGCTTTCTGACTCCAAGACTCAACTAATCTCTGCAATTCTCCAGCTGTGTTCCTTGGAGAGTCTTTGGCCTCTCAAACTCTCCTCCTCACTGTGCATTAGGACGATATAGACACATGTCCTCTTCCAGGCAGATTTGTAACATCTTTAGTTGATTGGAACCTCTTAATTATTGCCCTGATGGTGGAAATGGGGATTTTCAATGCTTTAGCTTCTGGCTTACAGCAACTTTCTATTTTGTGAAGCTCAACAATCTTGTTCTGCACATCAGAACTTTATTGTTTGGTTTTACTCCTTGTGATGGAATTTGGCCTTAGTTTTCTTTATATTTAAGATCCTTTGGAACAGGAAGCCATAGCTGGACAATTTCGTGCTCCTAGTCTCCCTGGTATGCTAAAAAAAATGTAAATATGAATGGGAATATACTTCAGAGATATTTTACTCATAAGAATTTCCAGGGGTGCCAATAATTGTGGCCAACATGCATTGGAGAAAAACATTTATTTTATCATGAGGTTTTCTCCCCACTTTCAGTTGTTTTACTTCAATGATAAGTTTGAATTTTGTGAATTTTTTGAATGAAAGATCAAAAGGATAAACAATGCAGATTTATTTTCACAGCCACCTTTGCTCAGATTTACCAAGAGTGCCAATATTAGTGGAGGGCACTGTAATTGTATTAGTTTGTATTTAAAGTTTTAGTTATTTTAGAATATCAAGTTAAATGAAAATGAGATTTTTTTTTCTCCCTTGGAAACTAGCTGAAATAATATGTTCCATTTTTATTACAGTTATTTTATTTTAAGTGCATGGTTTTAGTTTTAGTTTTTATTAATATTTCAAATTAGTTTTAAATTTACATGTTCAGTTTTCATTTAAATTTTTGTTAAAGTTTAAGTAATTTTGTTGTGTTTTTGTCATTTTTATTTATTTTAGTTTATGTTTTTTATGATTTTATTTATTATTATTATTATTATTATTTTGTTAATTGTAATAACCCTGAATTGAAGCAAATAACATGGCCCAGCACGTGCTCTGTTTGCTGAGTGCTCATGTGGCTAATCGTATTTCTGATGGCCATTAGTGGTTGTTTTATTGCAGGTCATTCTTTTTGAGCTGTTATTTAATTGTAGGTGCTGGTTTTTGTAATTTCCTTCTTTATTTACACAATTGTTTTTCCTTTTTTTTCCTAGAGAGCATGAATACTGGTCCTTCTCATTTCCATAGCTGCAGCTGTGCTCAAATAATTGCCTTTTCTTGATGCGAGCGTGTTGGGGAGCTGAAGTAGAGCGTTTTCCTCCTCATTTGGATTCCGCGGACGGTCTCGGGGTTGTATTATTCATACCTTGACAGATAGTGCTCGCTAAAAGCGTTGGCACATGGCCAGGCTGGCAGGGCGGGATTTCAGGTGGACAGGCGGACACACTGGCACGATAGCCGAGCACTGGACCTTTCTAGCTGTGGCAGAAAGAAAGAATAAGAGTGAAAGAAAGAGACAGGACTTCCAAATGAATGCTGGGAGCAATTTGGACTGACAAGCTGGTGCATCGTCACCCAAGCCCTCAGTCTTAGCACTCTATCAATAGAGCTAGTCAAGCAGCACTGGTGAGGTACATTAATCACTCGCAGCCCTCCTGTGCTATCACGGCCCACCACTGCAAACCACATTTCCATATTTAATGGAGGCTTAATTTGATTGAATGACTGCATGGAGGAAACCAAATTGCACAGGGAGGTCTACCAACAATAGGCAGTGTGCGGCATCTAATCAAGTGCTATTGTCAGATACCTGCAATGGGGTCCACTTCATATGATGCTGAAATATGCCATACTTTCAAGGGAAGGCCACGTTGTACCTTTCTGATTTGGATGCTATTTTATTTTATTTTTTATTTTTTCATTTTGAAAATTGATTCATTTATATGTCTAGGCCTAAATTTGAGATTGAATGAACTGCATGAATGAATTTCATATAAAATTTCCATTCACTTGGATTGCAGAGTTTTAGCAGACAAGCTAGTAAACTTAAATACACAGTAACCAGGTTTATATATTTATCATAAAAATCCAATTTGTTTGAGTGTTTTAATATTGCTTGTTTCACATATTTTAATCATATTCATGCTTTTTAACAGAATAAATGTAATAGATTTAACAGTGAACAGATTTATGCTGATTCTAAGCAATTTTGAAAATATGATTATTTAATCAAATCAAACAGATACAAATAGTTAATAATAAACAATGTCATTTTTACTTTTAATTTATTTACATTTAATTTATTTGTTTGTTTTAAAGCCTTACCCATTTCATTTATGTATGACTGACAAATATGCATCAAATTAAAATGCATTCAGTTTATTAGTACTATTAATGAAATCTTGTTTGTGTATGACTTTTTTTTTAGGTTTATGATGTTTAAAACTGTATAGTCAAATGGTTAGACATTTCGGTAACACTTTATTTTAAGGTCTCTTAACTAGTTGCTTATTAGAATGCATATTACTAGAATATTAGTCATTTATTAGTAGTAATAAAGCACATATTAATGCCTTATCCTACCCAATACCTAAACTTAACAACTACCTTACTAACTATTAATAAGCAGCAAATTAGGAATTTATTGAGGGAAAAGTCGTAGTTAATAGTTAATAAGTGTTCCCTATTCTAAAGTGTTATCGAAATTTCATATGCATTTCAAACACATAAACCTTAAATTTAGGCCTAAATATTAAGTGAGGTTTATCAACCCCAGAGGTTCATCAGTTGAAGTAAAACTAATAATTATTTAAACCAAAACCCTTACTAAAAATATGAAATATTATATTATATTATATTATATTATATTATATATTATACATAGACAACATATTTTATAGAATTATTTTATTTTTGATACATTTTGGTGTTTTCTGTTATTGATAAGGTATATTATGTTATATGCAACATTCTGCATTATTTTCATTTATCAGTAATACACCCAAGCAACATGTTACTAGCTGCCTTCATTGTTGAAGCAGCAAATATGATTTTCTAAATTAAGTTATACAATTTGTGTTGCTTAGTGATTAAACATCTGTCTGATTAGTCAAAGTGTATAAGTTCAAATGCAGATGGTGGTGATTAAATACTAAATGGTGATTTATTACCACTGCGCCCCTGAGGCACCTACACCTTGTGTATGTGTACATACATTATATTTAGTAACAGTAATCCACTGGAATCCAATTTAAGTGCATATTTTTAAACATAATAGTATCATTACTACAACTGGGTACATATAGTTAAAAATAAGCAGTTAATTTAAATAGAAGGCCAATGGCCAGAATTGCCATGAGCTGGTGTTTATTTAAATATCTGGTTAGTCATGAAACCCTAGATGGCACAAGCTGATAGGTCTTGCAATTAAGTTATTTACTACAAGGCACAAGCTGATTTGGCTCAGCAGATTCTGCAGCCAATGAGACTGCTTGTTCAAAATTTAAATATTCTGGTTCAGTGTTTGCTGTAAGCAGATATTTCGGCTACAGCGCGATATTTCCTCTGAAACCCTCTACCTCCCCCAGCTCCACCTGTCTGGATCCATTTTTTGATGGGATTTATTATGCCTTTTCATGCAGCAGCATCTTGGAGCAAATATATTGTCATATCCGTTAACATGCTAAAACTATATCAAGAATTGAACCACATTATGAGCACACTTGGTACTCATATACACCATATATTCATATATTCCATGGGCACCAGATAATATAAATACAAGTGTGGTCACAATGCTTTTGGGGCCATGTGTACACTGATGTATTACACCGCATGAGATGTTTCCAGTGTGCAGGTGCAACTGATTTCAAGACCCTATATCCAAATGAGACTGAACAGATTTCCATTTTTGTTGAAAACCTCTATGCAGTCTTTATGCAGTTTCTAGTGAACAGCCGATGTGCTGCAGTTCAAAGAGAGGTGAGTATGATAAAGTGCTTTTAGATGCATTCAGCCAGGTTGGTTGCTGAAAAAACGTGTTTGACCTTCGTTGACCTTAACCATTCTCTGCAAGCTGTTTTAATGGTAGAGAAGCATGGATATGTACGCTCAATATCAGAACACTCAAGCTCTTTCTTTTAGCTTTTGTGTTTGAGTCATTTTGTAGCAGAATTTAGTTAGACCTAATGTACTTCTCTCTACCTCTCTGCCTCTCTCCATCCTCCTGTATTCCAATCACTCCTGCTGGCTTCCTCGTTGTCTGCCTGCCAAGATGGCAAATCCCACTTGGATTTGAGCCGGAGATCACCATGGCGACGGCACTCTTGCCGCTCGCGCATATAGATTGCAGTGTAGTGGCACAGCGAGAGATGCTTTTATACCAGCAGTCGGAACATGCACGCATTTCACAAATCTTTCATTCTAACGTCCTGTCTCCATTCTCATCACATCAAACACGCAGAGATATGCATATAATGCCAACGACCAGCTAAAGCTGTAATAGGCAGCAGATAATTACTAAGCATGTGAATTTATGAAGCTCCTTGTAAGTTAGAGTCCTTCAGGTACAGTACTTGCTGTGTCTCCTTTCACTATTATATATTGTTCGATCTTCATTTGGAGCTTTTCCTTCACCATCAAATGAATCAAAGAAGTCTTAAAGGTGTAATCGATGCACTGAGAAAACAACTGAATTGTTACACCCCTAAAAAAAATTGTCTATTATAGTATAATGCACATTGCATTCTTTATTATATTTTAAAGGGCCTGTATGCACACTTATTTAATGTGCTTACTTTCAGGTTGCTTGGTGCAATAAACAATATTTGTTTGCCTGTTTCTTAAACAAGACGCATTAGGATCATTTACTGTACATTATCTTATGAATTCACTTAAAATTAGAGTCATTAGATTCACTTAGATTCATTAATCAAAATTAATCAAATCTTACTGTGAATTGCAGTGCATCAAATCAAATTTTTGAAATTCCAAATAATTTTTCCTGAATTGAATCTAAAACTATGAATTGAAATGATTTTCTTTCTTCCCAAAGATTCACACCCCTGCAAATTATACATCATCGTTAGGGGTTCACTTCTACAAATACTTCACCCTTTTACAGGAGAATATGAGAGAACAAAATATATAGTCCTACCAAGGAAAATGCTGTTGGTATTAAAATCAAAGATTTATCAAAGAATTTCGTATTATAAGATCATGCTTTAATAGCCTTGCTTATACTCTTCTGAGAGTAACATTTGCACTTTTTTTCTCAAAAACATCTCCTAACTTTGTATTTCACTACTGTTTAAGGGAGAATTACAATCAGCCTTCATGTTTGCAAAATAAACCACAACAGGGTGTTTAGAATTCCGGTGCAACATGAAGAAGTTGGTTTTGCAATAATAACCAGCTGACTGTACATTATGTCTTACATATTTGAGCACAGAATGATGAGATTGACTTGAATCAAGTATTCCTGACAGCTGTGCAATAAGAAATATAACAGGATACTGTCATTCTCACAGTTCATCCCACATTGACTGCATTTGTTAGAAATCATGAATACCATGCTGCAACATTTATTATAACTATGTCAGTTAGTTCTCAGACTGTTCAATGTATCTTTGAAGGCCGCATATGCAGCAAGGACTAAATTCCGCCATATATGACTGACATGAATGCGATAAGACAGACAGGTTATAACCCGTCACACCACTAGTGCTCTCTGCCTCCACCTTCCCCTCTTGCTGTCTGCCTGACCGCTCTCACCAGGCCTGCGGGGAATGGCACCTGATTTATTTGGAAGGCAGTCGGACAGGATGAGTGGCATTTTAATGTGCTTTTGCGATGTTTGGTCACAAGCACTATTGATCACGGCACGGAGGAGTCATCCCTGGAGAGCCGGGGGTGCCACGCGTGATGTCAGCCCTGGAATGAGTTGCCGGTCGTGGTCTCCCAAATGAAATAGTGGCCTGTTGGAAGGGTCAGCCCAATAAACTCACATTCTAGGGAGATGGAACTTGCCAATCGGCTAGACGGCTGACAGATGGACACTGGTTAATTTGGGCCTGAGCTGTGCTGTCTGTCCATGTGAGGAGACTAGTTAAAATGTGCATCTTTCTGTGGTGGGGAGTCAAGATAGACGTGGTGGGATTGATGGCACTTTGGAAAGGCTTTTTGAATGAATGAATAGATGGATTGATGGATGGATAACAGGTGATTGATGGATGTCTGGAGAGTTGGATGAAAAGATGATTGGATGGATGGATGGATGGATGGATGGATGGATGGATGTATGGATGGATGGATGGATGGATGAATGGATTGGTGACCAGTCGGATGGATGGAATAAGATTGATGGATGGATGGATTTAAAGATGATTGATGGATGGATGGACCGCTTGATGGATGGATGGATGGATGGATGGATGGTTGGGTGGGTAGATGGGTGGATGAATGGATGGATAGAAAGATGACTAATGGGTAGATGGATGGATGGATGGATGGATGGATGGATGGGTGGGTGGACAGTTGGATGGAAAGACGATTGATGGATGGATGGATGGACTGAAAGATGACTGGATGGATAGATAGAAAGATGACTGATGGATAGATGGATGGTTGAATGGATAGAAAGAAGATTGATGGATGCATGGATGGATGGATTGAAAGATAACTGGATGGATGGATGGATGGATGGATGGATGAATGGAAAGATGGATAGAAAGATAGCTAATGTACAACCTGAACGTACAACCTCTAAAAGACTTTCAAATCACATGAGCCAATATTTTATCCAATATTTTATTCACAATAGAACATAGATAACATAACAAATGTTTAAACTGAGAAATTTTACAATTTTATCCACAAAATAAGCTCATTTCAAATGTGATGCCTGCTACCGGTCTCAAAATAGTTGGGACGGGAGCATGTTTACCATGGTGTAGTATCTCCTCTTCTTTTCAAAACAGCTTGAAGACGTCTGGGCATTGAGGTTATGAGTTTCTGGAGTTTTGGTGTTGG
>JAFVLL020024156.1:0-12817 GCA_021397915.2 Tor tambroides | reverse complement strand
ACCCCAAGGAATTTGTTTGCGGTGATACGCAGGGTCAGCTGTACTTCCTGTCTTGGAAAGGTTGATTTCCTGAACATCAGTCAAAAGACACAGTCACTTGTTGCATGTCATTATTCATACATTTATAAACTTTAATCTTTTATTCCATTATCTGTAATGTTGCATTCTGCACATTTTCTTTTTATTTTACACGCATGAAGCATTTTGCACTAATGATACTATTGCCTTAAACTAAGCCATGATATGAAGAATATTTGTGTTGATTTCATTAAATAAATTTTACAGCCACTTGATTATATATTCAGTTACATTTTATGAATTGATTTTTTTAAATGATTGTACATCCTTTATCTATAAAAAGCTTTTCTGGGTGAATAAACGGTCTGCAGGTTCACATGGGGAAAAGCAGATGTCCACTGAATGATGGTGTTCTCATTTGTCGAAAATCCATTGTCCAGGATAGAGATTTACCTTCACTTTATTGCCTTTTTCTAGCAGCAGAAAGACTTTATTTTGAAGAGCTAATAAAACTGCTTGCTTGATGTCCATGTGTAGAAATGATATGCTGACAATGACACACATTAAGTTTGGTGTCAGTATGTCAAAGCTTTGCAGAGATGCAGCCTCAAAGTTTGACATCATGCCATCAAATTTGTTAATGAAAACAGTTTTTTCCAGCATGGTTTGAAGATGATTTGGGTCGAATTTGGTAAAAATTGGACCAACGGTCTAGGAGGAGTTTGAAAAAGTAAATCAAAATGGCAAACAGGACGTTTAACTGATTATGGCATAATTGGTATCAATATTCTTGCCAAAGTCCAAGGAATCTAACAAGACAAGTCACATGACAAGAGGTAAAACTGTTTATAGCTATTAGCATTTTTTGAAATTTCATTATTAATGGTTAATGGCTCCATATTAAAGGTTTATCACTTTTGACTAATAGGTGGAACTGTTACCAAATTGATGTGGTGTGGTCAGTGTGAAGTGACAATTTGGTGTCAATATGTCAAAGCTTTGCAGAGATACGGCCTCAGATGCAGTTTTGCATCCTTACATCAAATTTGTCAATACGGTAAATAAAAACCATTTCACCTATCAACTTGAGTTTAATTTTTTTCTTTGCCAGCATGATCTGAAGATGATATGAGCCAAATTTGGTGGAAATCAGACCAAAGGTTTAGGAGAAGTTAGAAAAAGTAGGTTTTCAGCATAAATCAAAATTGCTGACAGAAAGATCGGCCGACTATGGCATAATTGGTATCAATGTTCTCGGCATGACCCAAAGAATCTATTGAGATGACAATAGGCAAAATTAGTCAAATGTTATTAATTTCATATTTCAGGACCTCAGTCATTTTGGTTTTGTCCCAGCCTTTACAAATATGATGCACACATTTTACAATAATATATCAAGTAATGTATCTTTGTCCAGTGGTGGTACTTCTTGTTTTGTGGTTCAGAGAGGCATTAGACAGGGATGCTCTATTTCCATTTTTTATTTTTATTAGTAGCTTAAATATTTACATTGTACATGGCTCCCCAATTAATGACATTGAGATTGAAGATTTCACTTTAACTCTTAGTCAACTCACTGATGACACTTGCATATTTCCAAAGAGCCAAGACCAACTCCCTATTATTCTGGAAGTTATTTTCTGAGGCCTCAGGTCTATCAGTGAATCAGTAGAGTGAGATTATGCAGTAAATCAACTGGATTCCAGTATATCTGGCATACAAGTTAAACAAGTGGTCAGGTATTAGGTAACGTATTGCAATTAGCAAATCAGCATGTAAAAGAATTACAAATAATTTTTCACAAAGATTAAAGACTCTGAAATTTAGAGAAGAGGTAAGACGGGCAGTCTTTGGTGGTGAAGAAGTACTGAACAACTGGGCGACCACTGCAGAAGTGGTGAGAGAGAAAGCTAGGAAGTTACTTGGTTAGGGTTGTTGTAATCTTAGCTCAAGGGGGAATATTAATAATTAATTTTAACTCTTTATAATTAATTATAATATTTGGGTAAGTTAATAGAATTCGCTTAGGGCTGGGCGATATATCTCATGCGATAGGCATGCGCCTCTCATCAGTAAAGCCGGTTCCTTGATTAGCGCTAAATCTCCATCACCTGTTTTCAAATGGAGCGGCATTTAATACACAGAGCCGTAGTTCACTGATATATGTGTGTATTGTGTATATTTATTATGTATATAAAAAGACACACACTTACAGCATATATTTTGAAAATATTTACATGTATTTACATGTATATATGTATATTCATATAATTTAGATCTTATATAAATATATTTAATATATAAATGTTACATATTTTTCTTAAATATATACATGCATGTGTGTGTATGTATGTATACATAATAAATATAACACCTTTACATATTCCATGTAAACAAAACGTTATTTTGGATGCGATGTAGTTATTTCCTATATGTGTGTGTGTGTGTGTGTAGTGATGTTATTGTGTACTTGTTTTTTCTATCCTGGTGAGGACTTAGACCTGAATACACACAGCCTCATGGGGACTTGTGTCACGGTGGGGACCGAATTGAGGTCCCACGGGTAAAGCAAGCTTAAAAAACACACAGAATGAAGTTTTTTTAAAAAGAAAAAATTCAGATAATTTTACTGTAAGTGTTAGTTATAGGTGTAGGGTTGGTGTAGGACGATAGAAAATACGGTCTGTACAGCAGAACAACATTATGCCTATGAGAGTCCCCACAAGGATAGCAGAACAAGTGTGTGTGTGTGTGTGTGTGTGTGTATGGATATGAATAATATTTATTTATTTATTTATTTTTTGTTTGTTTATTTGTTTGTTTTTTTAAGCCAGAGGAGCAGGGGCCTGTACCATGATGGTAGATGAACAAATTCAGAGTTATAGAATAAGTTTTGAGTTGACCAAACCACTCCAATCTGGCTTTGTTGGTACCATGAAGCTGATCATCAGCTTTCTCTGTCAACTCAGGCTTGATCCTGAGTTAAGGGAGCGTGTGCACATGAATGTGTGACATCAGCGGCGAACAGCCAATCGCAACACAGAGCAAGTGTGATTCACTTCTGGTGAGAGAGCCAGCGAGATTCAAACTCTTTTGTTAAAGGTTAAGAGATTAAAGAATATGATGAATTTAAACGCATTTCCACTGAAGTACTTGTCCGTGAAAGAGGACAAATAAAGGAAATTATCTTGCTCTATCAGTGAAAGTTAGTTTATATAGTTGATCATTTATAGTGATAAAGACTCAAACATGTAAGGTCACATGTAGCCATTTTTAAAGTGTTTTCTATTGATTCTACCACTTAATTATATTACATATGATCTGTATATATTAATATTCATTTAAAATAAATGCTTTATAATAATTGTTAAACTAAAAGTGCTTGTGAGTAATGGAGTAATAATAATATAAATCATATTATAATTATATAAATCATATGTAAATTGTAATTAACATTAAAGCCAGACAATTTTGTTGTTGTTCTTTTTAAGGTACTTCATAGTGACCTTTAATTTGTAGGAAGAGAAACTGGGGGAATGACTTTTTTTGTGTCAGACATGTCACTTTGCTCACATCTGATTGGTCCAATTTCAGTTTGAGATCTCTAACTCAGAACATAACCTGCCCCGGAGCAGGTTAGCCGTGGAGTGTAAGTTACTATGGCAATGAACGCAGCTAAATGCCAAGCCACTTTCATGGTACCTAAAACCCAGGATTGGTGCAAACTAAACTGAAACTTACCTGGCTAGCCAGCTAATCCGGCTTCATGGTACAGGCCCCTGAACACGCAGCGCTGGCTGTAGCATAGATTTTCATGGAGAGGAGGGGGGTTAGTAATTAGAGTCTCTGGATCGAGCTCACAGTAGGTGGCGGTAATGCACGAAATTGGTGCGATCCGCCAAAAAAAGGGAAGAAGAAGAAGAAGAAGAAGAGACGCCTTCACCAACCTTTGTATAATGCGTCTATATTCGGTTCATTACGGTAGTGACACATTCGTGAGACAGTCAGAAGCTCACCGGTTTACACTAATACCTGTTTACAAAGCTACGCTTTAAAGGTGAGTTGTTTTCTTTATTTTTTTAGTCACATCATGAATGAACCGTGTAGCACGTAATAATCCAAATATAGTGCATGCGTTTATTTTCAACAGTGTTGCTCGGCAGTGTCAGACTGTCTACTTCTGTGTTTGTTTTGTTTGTGCACATTTATGACCATAAAGAAGTGATTGTAAAAATGGTGATAAAGTTTTTTTGAGAGATGAAAGAGTGCTGATGAATCTGTCTTGTATAGGCCTATATGTGGCAATATGGAAGACATTGCGAAGACAAAGATTGTTCTTATTATCAGCTAAGTTTGAAGACTTTGTCCTACACTCACTGTCACTATAGGTGTGTCTCATTTGACCGTAAGTGCACTGGCTGCGAAGTGAACTTCACAGCACTTTCTGAAACGTAAAGCGATTCCAATCCGAAGTAGTTCGAAGGACACTGCAAACGGCAGAGGGACTAATTAAGGCACAGTGGAGAGTTCCAGTAAGACCAGTAACTTACGTAAAGAAGCTGATATTCAATAAACGCGGTGAAAAGGAGTGGAGGCAGCTTGTCTACATTTGTTGTTTGCATAAGACACACCCCATGTTTGTCAATGCTAGTGATTCTTGAGTACTGTACTGAATTGTCATCACCTTTAGACAGAAAATCTCACAGGAATTGCAGTTTATGTTGAAAGAATATCATCATCTTCTTCGTATTCTTCTTATCATCATCGTTATGCTTCTTTATCATTATCACTACCACACATGTATTACTTGCGTAGATATTTTGTTTTTCGATGGTGTTAGCTATTAATAATTAAAAGAGGCAAGTTATCTAAAATCATGAAAAATTTCTTTACAAGTTGTCTGCCAGAGTAGATGTATACAGTAGTTGTGACATGTGAATTACTTAAGATTATATACAGAAACATAAAACTCACCAGAGCTTGTATGATCTTGTTGAACTCATAAAAAGGTAAAACATGGAAAGAGGCCTTTAAAAAAGTGTGTGTGTAACCAGGATATAGTAGCATTTTATCTTAAAAAATAAAGAGAAAAGCAAATGTTAAGAGAACATTCTTGCAATCATGTCTGACTCATTGCAGTTCAAGTTTATTATTTAAAAACTAGTTTGAAAGAAAAGTTGGGACATATTTTGTGCCCTTTCTCAAGAATCAGTTTGGTGCTGTACTTTTAGCATTTGTGATGTCTGTAGACAAAAACACAGTTCCCTGTTCTGTGTTTCTCCTTTCTTCAGCCAGGCAGACATGAAGACTCCGGCTCCCCTTCAGACTGATCTGAAGGCAAACACAGATGCCAGACTACAGCGAAACTATAGCAGTCCAAGGCTGGAAAACCGCTTTCTGGCTCAAGCACCCTCAGTATTGTCTCAGCATCAGTACACATCTTCATCCTGGGCCACGCAGACCTCCATCTCTTCATCATGTCCAGCGCTCCAGCCAACCAGCTTGTCCTCCACCATGGCCACCTCCTCTCTTCTGTCATCCACAACGATGAGCTCACTATCCTCTTCCTCCTCTCTGCTGAGCACTAAGAATACCCTCCTAATGAAGCCTTCACTTCATCCTCCAGTCTCATCCTCTCTAACCTCCTCCTGTTCCCATAATCCTTTACTCTCTTACTCCAAAATGTTAACTCCCAGTGCCGCCCCACCTGTCTGCTCCTATCTGTCACCTTCAATGGAGAATAAAGTGGGCTCAAATGAAAAGAGAGAAGCTGAAGACATGCCTTTCTCACCTGAAGGGCTGCTGGGATCTAGTGAGGAGCCTAGACAGGTACAGAGTGATTTCTTCTATTGCTTTGTAAAACTGAATCTGAATTAATGTCATCTTTTTTTTTTTTTAAGATTTATTTTTTAAATTCTTTTATTCATGGTCACAAATTTTTATTAGTATTTAATAATTAAAATAAAACAGTAATTGGCAATAATTTGACTCAAGCATTAAACACACAGAATTTATTTTATGGATGATTCAGTTTTTAGTTCATACAGCTGTTTCACCACCTATAACCAAAGAAAGCATGTTATGATTATGATTGTTATGATCAGCATGATATGGCATTTCATTTAAAACTTTGTTTATGCATAAATGCAGACCTGGTTAATTATATTCTCTCTGTACATCTTGACAGGATGCAAGTCATGAAAGCTTGAAGGAGGATGACCAGATGCTGTCTTCTGAGATGCCTGTTTTGGAAATGGATTTAGATGGAGAGGGGGAGCAGACTGTAGCTCCTCATGAGGAGTTTGGGGTTCTTGAAGCAAGCGAGGATGAGCATCTTGTGGAATTGAGGGACAGAAAGGTGAGTCGAATGAGCACAGTTCTGGGGTTTGTGTGAACCTAAATAATGGTTAATAATGTGCTAACACTACTTAATTATTTTTAGCTTTATTTATATGTATTCTTTGGTGATTATACTGAGACAGGCGGCACATATGTGCATGTTAAATTTAGTCTTTTGTTTTTACAAAGGAAAATATGCTCTATATAATAAAGGTGTAGATCATTCAGATTGTTAGGATTTTTCGCAGTAACAGTTGGGTAGCCTGAAGACTTTGTTACTTAAGATTTGGTTACTTCCAATGTAGCCTAAGATCCAGGTCTAATTTATTTTGTAATGAATAACTATGGAGTTTTTTGTGAAATTACAGTATTTTTAGTAATGTATGCTCTTCTGCTTAATTACAGAGTTTCTTTAACTGAAAGAAGTCTCTTACATGCTCAGCCTCCGAGCTGCATTTTGATTAAAAAAAAACAAAAAAACAGTAAAAACAATAATATTGTGAATTATAGTTTATAATTACTAATAATTCTAAAATAACTTTTTAATTTTATTTGAGTTTTATTTTTTTTTAAGTGCCACATGATCCTTCAGGAATCATTCTAATTTGCAAATTGGGTGAAACAGTTGTCATTTTTTCAGTATTCTTTGATGAATAGAAAGTTCAAAAGAATAGAATTTATTTGAAATGCAAAATTTTGTAACATTATAAATGTTTTACTGTCACTGTTGATGAATTTAATGCATGCTTGCTGAATAAAAGTACTTCTTTTATTACTTATTTCTTTAAAAATCTTACTGACCCCAAACTTTTGAATGATACATGTAATATTTTAAATGATTCTTATACCAGATAATGGATAGACATATTGGTGATTGTTAAATCAAACAAAATGTGACAGTTCTTTTGTTTGTCCTTCAGAACAACCTGCTCAATATGGTGTGCTGCTCCCTTGTCAATAAGAGCTGTACCCCGGGCCAGGAGGACTGGGATAAGAAGAGGAGTGTGTGGGCCGTTATTAAGGTTCTGGCCACAGAGATTACCACAGAAGACCCTGAGTTTCTCCTAAAGGTTGGTGTTTTTGTTTGTGTGAGTGTGTGGGAGTTATGATATCACGTGTTAACATGTATGGTGTGCATATTTGCATTGGTTTTAGGTTGCGGTCTATACCAGGCAGGAACTAAACCTTCATATCACAGCCAACTTCCTGCTGGCACTGGCGGCCCATCTGCCTGGTTCTAAGCCACACTTCAGAAGGTATTTTTGTGCTGCTGTACAGCTGCCATCTGATTGGCTGGAGGTGACAAGAATCTATAGCATGGTAAGTGTTAATATTACATATCTTACTGCTCTTAAAAATTGATCACCATATTTTTACTCATACCATATTCATATGGCAATTTTGGTTTTATGTTCAAATAAGGATTTTATTTTGCTCCTACTGTATTATTTTTGTTGTTGTTTTGCTTCTTGTTTTTTTCATGCTTTTTAAATGTTTTGTGCAGTGTTTCAGTAAATCTTTACCCTCCTGCCTGAAAAAAGCTCTAGCTGATAAATTTAAGCAGTTCACTGAATATCAGCTGGCCAAATACAATACACGGAAGCATCGCTGCAAACCCAACAAGAAACGAAAAAAAGGAGAGGTAATATGTCAAAAACACTTATTTATGTATAATGTTATAGACCAAAGCATATACAGTGGGCTCCACAAATCTGAGACCACAGAACATTCTTCTTTAAAAAAATCTGTACTTACAATTTTTAATTCTTCATTTCAGTGTTGCACACATCCTACCAACATACAATAATGAACACATTATTTCTTTCTAGATTTCCATTCCACATCACTTTTAAAATGCTTTTGTTTTCTTCTCCTCTTCTTTCAGAAAATCTCTGCTGCACAGTGGAAAAAGTGGGCTGATCTTGTCAGAGTCCGTGAATCTGTTCTCAAAAAATATGTGAGTTTTGTTGTGATTAATTTTGATAGATTTTTTGATATTACATAACATTACAAATTACTATTGCACATCATGTCACTACCGAACTTCTAAAATGCAGTTCTGCATGTTGTGATACAGTTGGAGAACCAGAATGCAAAGGATAAAAAACAGAGTGAATTCAGCCTCAAGAAAATGATAAAGCACCTTCACATCAAAGAACCTGCAGAACATGTCATGGCCATTTTGGGAAAGAAGTTAGTCCTGCAAGCTGGAATTTTAGTCAGCATTTTTTATATTAACTGATTGCTCAGTCCAGTGTAACTTCCAGCCATGAGTCAGTATGTTTGTTGGCTGTCTTTGCATGCAGATACCCGAGCGATCTGAAGGCCTTCTCTCGCAGTGGTCTTAGTGGGGTTTGGGAGAGAGAGAGAGCTGGAAAGCTGATGAAACTTAAGCAGCCCGACACGTGGGAATGCAAACTAAGTCAGGAAGGAAACAAAGCTGCCACCTGGGAGAAACTCATCGGTGTGAAAGAGGGACATGCACTGGGTCCATAATTGACCTAATTCTTGAACATCTACTCAAACTTAAGTCTATGTTTTTTTTGTGATTGCAGATGGAAAGTCTCTTCCTTTTATGGCAATGCTGAGGAACCTGAAGAACATGATCTCTGTGGGCATCAGTGAGAAACATCATACTAAGATCCTCAACAGACTGACCTCGAAGGTGAGCATTTCTTAGTTCAGTCGTTTGCATATTGAAACTTATGTAACATGAAGTAATTTACGGGTTTATGGTGTTTATTCTTACAGAATGCTGTAATCCAGAGCAGGCAGTTTCCTTTCCGTTTCCTGTCTGCATATAAAGTCATTTTGGAGCTCAGTAAATTTGGTAAGTTCATATGTGGTGGATGGTACCTGGAACAACATATTTGTCAACCAGTTAGATTAGGTTAGTTTTTTAGGCTGATGTTGGGGCTTCAACAACAATTCCAAGCTATAATTTCCCTTAATTTTAGAGGTCATTCAAGGTTAGGTTTAAGACTGTTTATTTAACAGGAAAAAGACAGATTGGCTACATGAAATAAAAAGTAAAACATACACTACCATTCGAAGGTTTGGATTCAGTAATTTTTTTTTGTAAGAAATTCATACTTTTTTCAGTAAGCTTGTATTAAATTGACCAGAAGTGATAGCAAAGACATTTATAATGTTACAAAAGAATTTTATTTCAAATAAATGCTGTTTTTTAGCACTCTGTTCATCAAAGAATCCTGAAAAAATGTATCACAGTTTCCATAAAAATATTAAGCTGCACTCTTTTCAGCATTGATAATAATGTCCCTTAAGAACCAAATCAGCTAAGGATCATGTGACACTGTGGACTGGAGTAATGGCTACTGAAAATTCAGCTTTGTCATCACAGGAATAAATATATTTTTTAAATATATTAAAACAAAAAGGAGTTATTTTAAATTGTAATAATATTTCACTGTATTACTGTACTGTTTTACTGTATTTTTAATCAAATAAGTGCAGCTTTACTGACAATCTTTCTTTCAAAAACTTAAAATCTTACAGACCCCAAACTTTTGAACAGCAGTGTATAATTAATTTAGTATTTATTAAACCCATATTTATGGTAATTTAGGGAGTTTTAGTGTTTTAATCTGCAAAACTTTGTATCCCGTTGGATGTTGATGAATCCATATTAATCTAAATGAGAGAGCACATTCCCAGTGTGTTCGATAGACGTGGGGCTGAGGAAGTTTGAGTGACATGTTCTCCCCCTTTCAGCTGGTGGGCCTGCGATCGAGGTGCCAAGATCCAGGGAGGTCCTTCAAGGGGTTCTTAAGAAATTGCCAAAGAACAAACGATACCGACAATACAAATGGGAAACAACAGCGCGCAAGAGACTGAGGATTACAATGAGAGTTCCCTTCATCTACCGCTTATTCAATATCGAACGCAATCTCCTGAAAAAAGCAAAGTGTGTATTGCTGAATATTTAGTTTAATACTAAAGAAAACCTTTACATAGTATCATCTTTTTATATCAAAATATATTAATAAATAAGTTTAGTTTATTTTACCCCTGCATTGACATGGTTTTTTTTGTGATGTAATTTGTTAGTCAGAGGCTATACACTCAGGAGCTTCTGAACAAGTACAGCTGTGCTTTGGAGAAAGCTGTGCAGATCTCCTGCAATTACAACATCCCGCCTCTCCCTGGACGCACTCTTGTGATGTATAATGCTGAAATTTCAGAGGGTTGGTACTGGAGTGGCGCTGATGATATCTGCTTGCCCCCTGAAAGCCCTGAAGACATTGACAAGAATAAACTCTCAGCATCGGTCAGATATATGAGCATCTTATTGTTTCAGTTATCAGCACAGTACAGTTGTACCTTTATGTATTTTTCAGAGTGACTGTGGATTTATATTTTTGTTACATTTTAGAAATGAGACTTCTAGTATAAATGACACATATTGTGAACTATATGTTCTGCAGGTACAGGAAGCCACAATGCTTATGTGCATGATGATTAACTACTGTAGCGAAGATTCCCGAGTCATGCTGTTTAGCAACCCAGGCCTCCAGGAGGTCAAGATGAAGTCTGATGTCCTTTTGGATAATGTGAGACAAGCAATGAAGCAAGCGAAGGTAAGAATTTTCCTTTTATTGTGTATATACTCTTATAAATCAAATAGCCCTTTTCCCATTTTTTCTATTTATTAAAATATATTTACATTAAAATAAAGCACTTAAAAAATGAAACAACAAAATAACAAATAAAAATATAGCTGCAAGCAGCGATTACCGGGGTTCAAGCACTTTAAGGCCTTTAAGGTGGTATGCTTTTAGGGTCTAGGCCAACCTGGATGTATGGCTGACAGTAAAACACATCCAAAATGGAGAATAGGCTCACAGACACACACACACACACACACACACTGACATGAAATGAAATAATTAAACTAGTATATTAATACTCAATAAGCATGCTTACACACACACACACACAGACACACACATACATACATGCGCACACACACACATTTTGTTGCAGATATAGATATTTGAAATAAATGATAGGTGATGCAATAAGTTTTGTAAGTCTTCTCTTTTTAAGAGTTTATATGTCATTTTCAGGTTTCACTGTAATCATAATCTGGCATAATTGTAAAAACTGATATATCTGTACGAACAAAATGGTAAACTTTGACTCAATGTGATTTTAAATGTTATAACAGTGATTTTATAATGTCTAAGCATGAATCCATAAGCAAACCTATGAACAGTACTGTTTTAATGCGTTTATTGAGCCCATTTGTGGTCTTCTGCTGCCATCTAGCGGTTATAATTTAAATTTCTCATACAACACTGTTTTTAACCTTTATAACTATTATAGTGTTATTTTTTGCCCAATCTCTCTTAAATTTTGCATGCTTGTTTAGAATGAAATTATGCATCATTTTACACAGTTTTGAGAAGTTGTGGGCTTTCTTTTATGATTGATAGGCCTTTGGGTACAGTATGTAAAGAGCATATTAAAAAATGACCAATTTATAGTTGTCCAAATGCAAATGTTCAACATTATTTATTTTTTTGATAATTATTGACCTAGAGAGTCCAGAGAATTGCGCTGCACTGATTTTATTGATTTTGAGTTAAAAACCTAGGACTAGTTCACAAAAGTAGGTTTTTAAAGTAATCTCAAATACTTAAAGAACAGTTTGATTGACTGCAGTGATCCTAGAGGCAAAGTTGTTCAGATTGAGGAGATCTATTATATGATATGAATATATAGTGTATAAGTGAATATATGAACATTTTATTGCAATTTGAGGTCATTTACTATAGAAATATTGTGCTTTTGAGGCCATTTTAACTATTATAGCGCCACGTATGATTAAATCTCCATGAAACTTTGCATGCTTGTTAAGAGTCATCTGATACGTGGTTTCACCAACTTTCATAAAGTTTTGAGTTTTTGTTTAGGTTTTATTGGCTTTTGGGTATATTTGGCCACGCCCCTTTTAAAAATGAGCCCCTTATAGGTAACCGAAGGACAAAATTCAAATTTTTTTGGATAATTATTGATCTAGAGAGTCCAGAGAATTGCGCTGCAGTGGTTTGATCGAAATTGAGCAAAAAACCAGGGACTAGTTCGCAAAAGTAGGTTTTTAACATATTTGTGAATATTTAAGGAACGATTTGATTGACAGCAATGGTTCTTGAGGCAAAGTTGCTCATTATGAGGAGATCTATCAAATGATATGCATATTGTGTGGATGTGTGAAACACCACATGATTACAGAGGCATAAAAGAAAAATATGGGTAACTAATCGCTCAAGTTGGAAAATTCCTGTTTATTTTTACATAGGCTATCTTTCAATCTGAGGAGTTGCTATGGGTTGCGTGTACTTTGCTCGACTGACTGATATTCCACAGTCTGTTCAGAAACCATAGCCTCTCAAGCCATAGCCTATAGTTCTTTCAGTGAGTGGGTCGACGGAAG
>JAFVLL020024155.1:44089-59818 GCA_021397915.2 Tor tambroides | reverse complement strand
ACACACACACACACACACACACACACAAATTCAATTATTTTATCAGTAATTCTTGTTTTTATTGAAGAACATACAAAATCATGGATCTTCTAGAATCACAAAACATATCATGGTTGATTTAAATTTATCAACACTTCAGTTTATGTTAATCAAGTTTGAAAAAAATTCACAGCAAAAATATCTTAGCCAATATGTGAGGCCTTTGAATAATTGTGTTGGACAATGAGGAGCATTTGAGTCAAAAAGGTTCAGAACCACTTGGATAGATGATGTGGGATAAAATATAATTTTATTAATGATCTCTATTATGTAAATAATTCTGCTAATTAACATACTCCTTTCATAGGGGAAAGTCCCATCTGATAAAGACGGTTATCAAGAGGTGTCCATTTCAAAAGCAGTTCAATTAACTCAAGATGATGCAGTGAAAACTGCCGTCTTACTGGAGCTTGATATTTCGGTAAGTCCATATTTATTCACTTTTTTGTTTAAGTCGGGATGCAGCAGTATTAAAATTCTGGCTGATATAAATTAACCAATAATTATTTGAATAATACATTAATTATTATCTTAATAAATAAATGGTTTATTTAGATATATTATCTAAATAAAAATAAAAAGCTCAGTTTTAAATGCTACACGTGAATTTAGGCATCACAACATTATAATGTACAGTATGAAAAATGGATATTCATTTTGCTAAAATTACATTTAACATTATTATTAAATGATTAGTGTTTTTAGATTTCAGATTTATTCTAAACACCAAATTAAAGGTAATCTAAATGTAAAAATAGGGGGAAATGAGCATGAACAATTACATTTGATATTTTATACATTTGGTTGGAGGAATACATAAACATGCCTATTTGACTGATCTCAAAATAAATTCTAATAATACCCAAAAGTTTACTTTAGAATTTAGTTTGGGATCCGTCAAATAGACACGTTTATGTATTCTTCCAACCAAAAAAAATCTATGTTGTGTTTTCTGTGTAGGAGTTATAATAAATGTTGTCTCTCCAGGAGCAGAACATTGCTTATCAGCCTGGAGACTCCTTTGATATTCTCTGTCCAAACCGAGCCAGTGAAGTTGAGGAGTTGTTGCTCAGACTGGATCTGCAAATGCAAAAAAAAAGTGCTGTTCAAGTCAACTTGCTTAAAAACAGCAGTAAGAAAGGTATTGCAGCCGTTGTTGACATAATCAGTGACACCAGGAACATTGTCCTCGAACTGTGCTAGAAAACAGATAAAATAATGCATTCTGCTCACAAGAACTAGATTCAGATTGAACAACCAGAAATGTTGAATAAATACATAGCCCTTTTTTTTTTCTCTTACAGCAGCAAAAGTTCCACTTCACATCCCACAGAACGGCTCCTTGCAGTTTATTCTCACCTGGTGTTTGGAGATAAGGAGCACTCCAAAAAAAGTCATTTTGTGTTATTAACCTTATTTAATGTGATAGTTGCTGTGCTGTTGAAGCTCTGAACCTTTGATTTAGCGCTAGCGCTTACTTTATACGCAACAGTGGAGATGATTTATTTAGCTTTCACAGGGCTGTAGTCTGAAATTCCTGGACAGACCCTGTACACTGTTCTCTTGTGCTTTCAGGCGTTTGTACGAGCACTGGCGGACTTCACTCAGAACGGTTCAGAGAAAAGAAGGCTTCTGGAGCTGTGTAGCAAAGAAGGCTCAGCAGACTACAACAGCTTTGTCAGGGACGCCAACGTATGTTTGCTGGATCTGCTTCGGGCCTTCCCATCCTGCCTACCTCCACTCAACCTTCTGTTTGGTCAGTAAACACTTGATCTGCTTGGAATTTTCTGGAATGGGGATATTTTTTTTAGCATTTAATATCAGCATATGCAGTTTGTGTGGTAAATGTGCCTGATGTTTGAAAGCGTTTGCAATGCTTATTCCACCAGATGGCAGTAAAACAACATTAGAGCAGAGCCCCAGCTTTGCTTTTTCTCCTTTTAAGGCAAACTTCTTTAACTGGAAGTATAGCCTCTGAAAAAATACATTTTAAACTTAGCAATAGCTGTTTTAAAAATTTGAGACTCACCAAAGCATATCAGGGGACACGAGGAGAATGATGATAAATTCAGCAAATGTAAACTAAAAATTAAGACTGTCAGTTGATTAAGATAATGAATCATGATTATATCTCATAATTAATTGTATTAAATGCCATCAGACTCTTTTTAAGGGGAAAAACAATGTGTAATTACTGGGTTCAGCAATTTGAGTGGATGACACTCTATATAGACAAATATGTAACATTATAAATGTTACGAGTAATCGGTTTTTTTTTGAAAAGTAAAAAAAAAAAAAGACTTGACTCAAACTTTTCAATGGTAGTATAAGTTTTGCACACTGCAAATAAGATATCATTGTGTAATTAATTAGCCTTGACAACATAAAGTTGACATTTGTAATAATAAACCTTATTTAATCCTTCAAGCGATATTTGGTGGTGAGATTTCTTGTCGTACAGTAAGGCTCTGCTGTGAAATGCAGTGAAATTCTCCATCAAGGTGAGAAATATGCTGTCACCTAGATTTTGAAGAAAAGCTGGTATTGCTGAAATTATTAATGCATTCCATGCTTTAGATATGGAGAACTGCAAGGTAGTCATAATGCAGTGACCCTCGCTGATTTATGCGGATGTGGCCGGTGGATTGTTGCATTGGATGTGTGTACATCTATAGTTTTAATCTGTGTGAATATTACTGCGACTTTGGCAAATTAAGGATTAACACTGTGATTCTCCATGGCACAAATCGACAGAGATGCTGGTTCAGCAGCGTTCGACAGCACATTCATTTTATTCCTAAAATCACTCTGCACTGGTGTGTTCTGGCAGTAAGATCATTGTCATCAGTCAAACGGTTTTTCTCCTGACTTTCAGACTTTCCAGACATTAAAGAGCAGTGTTTTTCCACCAAAACACCATGTGCCTTTTTGATGCATTTGTTTGCACTCCTGAGGCTGTAATTGCAACAGCTGCTCACTATATTGAATGTTTGATTGTAATTAATTGTTAATATTGAGGACCTTCAGCATCCGCATATGGTGAGCTTGAAATGAATATTTCAAAGTGATTCATCATTTCAGCGAATTGGAGAAAATTATATGTCATTTGCTGACTGATGAAGGGGAATTTTAAACACTTTATTTGAGCTGAGGAACAACTACCTCTGTGTTTTTAACAAGGAACATTATTGTAAGTGTAAACAACATCTTAAATTTCATTGGAAGCCATAAAAGGTGTTTACTTAGTGATGCACTGAAATGAAAAAGTAATTTATACAAGCCTTTTTCTGGAATAACTAAACAGATTTGAATAGGATACATTTTGAATATTATAATATTTTTCTAAGTGATTACAATATGTTATTCATTCAACTAGTATCACTACAAAAGTAGAAAACAGAAACAAAAGGAAAGGTGCCAGAAGCTTCTCTGTCTTCCCACGAGAAATGATTTTTGCATTAAATACCCTCCCGGCTTCTACGCAAGCATAGGAAAACCCTCTTTATTAATGTGTCAATAACCAAGAGTGTGATTTCTTCTGTGGTTGGGGACCTAAAGGCATAACTAGGAAACTTTTATGCAGAGTGAATGTGAGTTTTGACTGCAATATGCTTCCAGAGTCTTCAGCAAGTGTGCAATTCAGTGCCTTTTCTGTCAATATTATCCATTATCATTTGCATTTACATCAAAATGAATTAAACCTGTATCATTTCACATGCATTCCCCATTTTCTGCATTTTGAAGTTTATGTTGTTGGATAGTAAATCGTTTTTGTTCATATTTTTCTCTTTTTAGCACTTTCAGACAAATATTTTAATTGGTGAAATTTCAGTTAATCCTTCCCTGTAATAATGGGCTTTTTGAAAAAAAAAAAAAAAAATTGTATAACTGTTCTATTTGAATAGATTTTGAAATGTAATTTATTCCTGTGATGGCAAAGCTGAATTCTCATCTCCAGTGTCACATGATCCTTCAGAAATCATTCTAATTAGCTGATTAAAACTCAAGAAACATTTCTTATTATCAATGTTGAAAACAGTTGTGCTGCTTAATATCTTTGTAAACCATAATTGTTTTGCAGGATTCTCTGCCAAATTATGAAGTTAAAACAATAGCATTTATTTGACATACAATTTTGTAATATCTTTACTCTTACTTTTGATCAATTTCATGCATCCTTTCTGAACAAAACTATTAATTATTATTATTATTATTATTATTATTATATAAAAAAGATTTTGGAAACCATATGAATACTAAATGATCAATTATTGGCCAACAAATTGGCCTCGCTGATATTTCGGTCTGACTCCTAACATTCTTAAAACATTCTCCTTTGAAAATGTACTGAACTTTTCATGATTATATATACTGTACTTGCTTTAAACGTCAAGACTGTCCTAAAAAGTCAGTCGCAATGAAACGTTGTGTTATAAATCGAGCTATTCTGAGAAATTGGCCCTCACCAACTCAAGAGGCTTGGGTAACATCCGAGGGGGGATGCCCTAAAAGAGAAACTCAAGACACGGCCGAATAGCCTCAAGGTCACAATGCCATCTTCATCTCTGATCTCTCCTCTGTTTCATTACAGAACATTTGCCAAAGCTTCAGCCCAGAGCCTATTCTGCCGCCAGGTAAGAGACCTTGTTTGAAACACCTGTGCTTTATATTTGGCCTCACAAATTAAAGCAGAGACATATCTAGGTTGTTATTTCTGTCTCTATCCTCCTTTGATGTTGTGAGGTTTATTATAGACAGACATGAATTTGATGCATCACTTATTCTTGCTTGATGATACTGCATTTGTTGTGATCAAAGTCAAACCCTGGATGCAAAGGATGTCCTTTCAGAACCGCCTGCCACTTTCATTTGTTTTCTGCCTGTCTCCCTTGGCTTGTAAGTGGTCTGGCATCTACACTAATGTCTTATGTTTAGTACGCTGATGCTGGTAGAATACACAGAAACATTAGGGCTCTGAAATATTAAAGTCCGGTCAGCAGGGGTCCCCAAGGCCCGATAGAGGCAGGCCATTAAGAGAGAGATAATGAGGTCCACCGGCTTGCTCATGTTCAGGGTTTCGTTCTGGATTGTTAGCACTTAGTCTCTTATTTTTGTCTCATTCCTCAGCTCCAGCCTTCAGCACCCTGGGAAAGTTCATTTCGTGTTCAATGTTGTGGAGTTTCCTGCACGTCCTGAGCATCCGGTGAGGACGGGGTTGTGCACGGGCTGGCTGGTTGATCACGTCTCCTCAATCTTGCGGCCCCTTGGGACCGTACCGGCTTCAGAGCGTCTAGGCACATCAGCCCTGCCGAAGGTTAGCACTGTAGGCATTACGCATTAGCAAGCCCGTTCACCTTCGAATTAGCTTTTCACAGTCCCTCGGAGGATTTGTGCTGAATTGGGTTGTTTGATTGAGGTAAAAGCTGGACAGAAATAAGCTCTGGAGAAAGTGGACTAATCCTTGCAGCAGAATAGAACAACATCAACAACAACAGAAAAGCTTTTGCTTTAGATGCTATCTACAAAATGTATGGAACTGGGTTTGTTATAGTTAAACAGATGTTGTGTGTGGGATTTAAGAACACAATTTAAGAATCCCATCACCGCTTGGAGTTGATTGGATCTAAATGTCATCTCCAGGTACATGTCAGGCCTCGTCCCAGCAGCACCTTCCACTTACCAGCCGACTCGTCTGTTCCTGTAGTGATGGTGGGTCCTGGGACAGGTGTGGCCCCCTTCATTGGATTTCTTCAACAAAGGTACATTCAGCAGGTTTATTTCACCGGTAATGCTTTATTTTAAGGACCAATTCTCACTATTAACTAGTTGCTTATTAGCATGCATATTACTAGCATATTAGCTGTTTATTAGTACTTATAAAGCACATATTAATGTCTTATTCTGCATGATGATATTTTAGATCCCTTAATCCTATCCCATACCTAAACTTAACAAATACCCAAGTAACACTTAATAAGCAGCAAATCAGGAGTTTGTTTAGAGAAAAATCTTAGTTAATAGTGAATATTTGTTTCCTATTCTAAAGTGTTACTATTTCACCTTTTCTTTTCTGATGATGCTGATGCTCTATAATATTTTATTTTAGTTCTCAAGAGAGTTCAAGCAGTGTGTTATGCTATACAATGTTTTTGTGCAGATACCAACATTCTGGCTAATATTCTGATAACAATAAACTGATAATTATGTTAATGTAATGGCTGATAATTTTTAAATTTTATAAATCTCTAGCACTTTGTTAAAAAAAAAATTAAAACACACTAAATGCTAGTTCATAATCAAACAAGGCAAAATAGGCCAAAAAGTTATATATACAATATCGGCTGATATCGATTAAAAAAAGTTAAAAAAAAAAAAAGAAAAGAAAAAATTAAAAACACTGATATTGGCAGATAGCTGATATACAGCTATTATATCTCGTGACCATATATAATCCTATATATTCATACTTTATACTTTATACTGATGCATGAAATAAAAAAAGTGGCATTTAAGATTTATATTATTATAAAGAGATAAATTCATTTTTTAACTTTCTATTCATCAAAAAATCCTGTAAAAATATCATGGTTTCCACAAAATCATTAAGCAGCACAACTGTTTTCAACATTGATCATATTAAGAAATGTTTCTTGAGCAGCAAATCGGCATATTAGAATGATTTCTGAAGGATCATGTGACACTAAAGACTTGAGTATGGCTGCTGAAAATTCAAGTGACATTTTAAGATATATTAAAATAGATTGTAATATTGCACAATATTCCTATATAGTTTATAATTTTATATAGTTATAGTATTTTTGCACATTTTGTCACAAACACAGCTGTCAGTACAAAAATCATAGTTGTAATTTACAGAATGACTCCACACTCCTTAAAGCAGTAAGTCTAAACAACCCTTTATCATGCATCTTCAAAAAAATAAACAAGGTTTTAAAAGCGGAAGGAAGTTTATCGATTCTCATGTGTAAAAGTAGCATAAAAACACCTCTAGGGTGATGAGGATAAATCTAAAGAGGTCAAAAGAAGAAGAGAAAGTATAAATGTGCTATTGACCTGCTCCTTGCTCCCTGCCATATTATCTGTGAAGCCTAATAGTGTTTCCGAAGACCCTGGTGTTAAAATGAAGAAGGGCATAAATTCAGGATCTGGTTGTAAAGGTGTCTTGTGGAGGCTTGTCATCTCAGCGTGTATGATTTATACTCAGTGTCAGGGGCCTATGAAGAGTGACATGCCAGGACTACATATGAATGAAGCCGTCTGCCCTGGCGCAGGGTTGGCCGGTGATGTGATGCCTGCTGTGTGTGTACACGAATAGTTTGTAAGTGACACAAGGGCCACAGGTAATCACGGGGGCTAGTGTCCGAGCTGAACGCGGTTGATGAATGTTTCAGACATGTCTGGGGGACGGTGAGAGTGGGATGAGACATTAATGATGAATGACAAAAGTTGTCCTCAAACACCACATCACCTTCCAAACCATCAAGGTCGAGGCATTCATGCAGCACAGCATGTTTGGTTTAGCTCCAGGCCATGGATCAATAACAGATTGGTTTCTTTTAATGTTTTTGTGCACTACTTATATGGTTTTGCAATCTATCTATATTAGTATTCTTATAGTAGTATTTTCTATATAGTGAAAAAAATTGCATTATTTTTTTTAAAAACAATATTTTACGTTTTCATATAATGTTCTATCTTTCAGTTAATATTTAATTATTTAATTAACATATCGGAGAAGAATATTACCTCCAGCTCACTTTGCACGTTTAGTAGCTTAACAGTAAGAAAAAATACCACAATTATAACAGAAGTTGCCTGCTCATTTGTAGACAATGATATGACAGCAATTTACACATTTCCCATCTCAAGTACAAAAGCCTTTTCTTGGACACAATCATCCACAATTGTGAAAGAATTCGAGACAGATTAGTCATGGATGTGCAGGTTTACTGCCAATGTGTGCTGTTGAACTTTGTTTCTGTGCGGTTCTTAACTTGAGATTCTTCTAAATACAGCTACCTTGATGCCAGCCTTCAATTAAAGATAACGATCACCATTCTGTCAGCAGGACATTGTTTGTGTCACAAAGCTCAGCGTTTCCTCTTTAGGAGCCAACAGCATGGGATGCTTCGATTTCTTCATCTGTAAATCAATGGCAGCAGGCAGACAGCCGGAAATGTATTGTGCTGTGGAGAAACTGGGAGACTGAGTAAGAATCTCACAAAAGGTCAAATCCAATTCATCTGTTTGCAGGCTGCCAGTGAGCTTTAGGCAGAGAGGACTTGATGCTTCTACACAATTAACTGAAAAAAACTATGAGACTGGCTTCAAAACAAAAGCAAAATTAAAAGTAGCATTCTGCTGGATTGTTATATAAATTACAGCAGTGCTCAGTGCATTAAATCTTTAATTTGTTTTAATCAATCAATCAATCTTTGATTAATCAGTCAAAGAATTAAACTCACTTGTACTGCCAAAAATGACTAAAATGTCATATTTATTTGACAAATAATCAATTTTCTTGTCCCTAGTAATCAACATTATGCAGGTGAAACTTTAATATGAACTGCAGCAGTGCTAAACTACTCACTGTATCATATATTTAACAACAAGAACAAAAAATGTGCGAATCAAACTCACTAAGACTGTCTAAAGACTTTTTATTATCCATGTATGTGGATATAGTAAAGTCATTTAAAACAGTAAAATCGATCCAAAACTTTGTCCTGTCTTGGCTGCACTTGAGAGCTCCACTGACAGTCTCTTCACTCCTATTGGTTGTTGCTCACAAAATTCGTAGCTCATTTGCATAAAGTTAAACATTTTAGAACTTTGTCGAGTGACTCCCATTGCTTGACACTAGGGGTGGGCGATATGACCAGAATCTTATATCACGATATGAGTAATTTTATTTTACGGTAACAATATATCACAATATTGTTGTTTTGGCTTTAAATAAGGTCTTTATGATATCAAAATTTTTGATACCATAGAAATTTCATAATTCTTGTCACCAGTGTCAATATGACAAAAAAACTAATACTAATACTAACAACTAGCCAAAATAAAAACAAAAAAACAAAACTCAAGCTCACTGGAGACAAGTAAACAGTCAGAGATTAAATAAGAATAAGAAATTAATTAAAAGCAATAGGACAAAAAAAACTGCAGTAGAACAAATGAATAAGAAATGCTACATACATTGTATAAAATCATCAAATGTATAATAACACTGCATATTCTTCACTGTGTAAATTAAATATATATTTCTTCTTATTAAAGTTACAAAAGTGATTTAGTATAGAGTAGTGAGAGATTTTCTCTCTTTTGTTGTTTGATTAACATGAATGACAGACAGCAGAAATATTAGACTGCTGTCACTTTAAGAGCTGCCTGAATCCAATGTACTGTTACAAGCGTGTTTTCTTTCTCATCTGTTTGAGTTCACTGAAGACCTAAATTACTGTGTTTACAAGGATACTTGCAAAGACGGGCATTTAGACACATACAAGTGTGTGTATTTAACTGTCACAGGCCTATAAAGTGGCAAAAATAACTGTTCAATACTCCCACGCTCTATGAGCACCGTCTTCACGTGCGCACGTCTCTCTGACAGCTCTCAGAAACAGTCTCTCAGACAGCGCACACATATAGAGAAATGAATTCTCTTTCACTGCTGATTGCCTTTCAGCGGCTTAAATCACTTTTTTAAACTGCAATGCTTAAAAACACATGCAAACGATAAGTTTTCGTGACCACGTAGCACAGCAATGTCACGTGAGCGTGTAACCACGATAGAGGCGATAGTCCAGAATCTCTACCGGTTGACCAATTTCTACCAGTTAATCGTGTCTACTGGTATATTGCCCACCCCAACTTGACACACCTACATTCTGTCGCCAATGGTCACAACAACATAGCAGGGTCCTGGCAACCACACACTAGTATCATCAAATTAACTCACATGTTCTGAAGAAACTGTGAGTAAAACTGTGGTTAAATGTTATAAACGGACACAAAATGCTTGTTCACATCTAGGGCTGTCGCGATAACCGCAATATCGCAATACCGCGCTATTGACGAGCATAACCGCAGAGGAATGCAACAACCGCAGCAACCGCGATATTTTCGTGTTTTTTTTCTTTTTCCCTTCTCGTTTTACACTTCGTGCATGTGTACTGAATATTAGTAATGATAACAATGTGTACCATGCTGATTTGTACAGAGGCTCAGTAAATTTGCACTTAACAAGCCTAGACAGACAGCGAATGAGAGAGATCGACTGATCGCGTGCGATTACCTGCGTCTGTCCTTCAGGCCGAGTCATGTATATTTGTGAAAGCAGGTTGTCATGTCAAGAGCGAAATCTGTCTTAGCATCAGCGCATTGCTGGTCAGCTGAGCCTTTAAAAGTGGCGCTCAAAGTTCAAATGATTTCAACAGCGTGTTTCATTACCATATCCCTTTGAAGGAATCAGCGCTTTGAGCATGTAGTTGAATGAGCGATTTTAAGGAAGCTCACGCAAAGACAGTCTCTTGACGCCACCTTGGCAGAAACAATGAAACTGCACTGAATGACAGCCACGTCTAAAACCTAGAACTCGCAGGTGAAAATATCAACAGAAAAAGTATCTTGTCAGTCAGATTCGAGGATCAGAACTAACAGTTATATAGACTAACGATCTTATTGTCAGGTTTATGTTCTGTTATGTGGACCGTTATTTTGTCATTCTCTTCTGTTTACTTCACTTCCTGTTTCAATGCGATTTAGTTTCGGTTTCATTGGTTTCTGAATATGACCTCGATACATCATAACACACACACACACACACAGATTATATATATATATATATATATATATATATATATATATATATGCGGTAATACCGCATACCGCGCTATTGAGCCACTCAAAATTACCGCAAGGGAAATTCCATAACCGCGACAGCCCTATTCACATCCGCTTCTTTGTTCACACTTTGCGTGCTGTTCACCAGTCAGAAAATGTTATTCTAAGCGACTACAATAAGCTCTGAGGTCACTGTATGTCTTTTGCTTTCACAATGCAGTGCATATTCTCAGAGGAAAGTGAGGAGGACGATTACATAGTATAGTGATTTATAAAGGTGAATGTTCAGAGTAGGCCACTGACTCGCTTTCATTCTTCATATGAAAAGGTAGCTGCTATTGCATTAGTTCCTATTCTACCCAACTGCAGGCTGTAATTTTTTTTTAGGGATGCGGATATGTTGTCTTCGCTGTCGCAGTACAGTTGATTTGTATTCAGGATGGGATCTGGTCTGCATGGTGTTACAAAATGGAATCCAGGTTTTTCATATTGGTACTGGCCCCTCTGGGGCAGCATAAAGCCCCACTAAAGCTAGTTTATTGAAGCCCATTTCCAGATTGGATATTGAACTCCCAGATGCTAATGGCTCTGCTGTGGACCCTCTGTTTGTTCATATGCCAAACTCAGTTGAGCCAAGCTCTGAGCAGAGGGGCGTGACCAAAAGAAGCATCCAAAATGTTAACCCTGCCTCGCAAAATATCATTTCCTGCAGAGGGACAGTGGGGAAATGGATGTGACAGGCTGTTTGGTTATGTGTGTTATTTAAATTTCTCATCAAGACAATGCATAAAGTGATTACTCTCAATGAAAAAAACATTTCCCATGCATTCTCAGTTTCATTTACCCTTTAATCAGTGGCTCTAATTGTTTGTGTAACACTGAGAAAGTGTTTTAGGAAATCCAGAATGTAGAGTGTTTATTTCAGAGGCTGTATATAAGGGGGTGGAGACGAACCACTCAGAAAAATGAATGGGAGAGATCATTAATGCTCAATTTGGCAACTGTAGGAATTGAAGGGTCATTTAAAAGAGCCAGTTGCCTTTTTGGTAGTTTATTTACTCTAGAATGTGTATGTGCAGTGGCTGGACTGTTTTTTGTTTAATTTGATGTACGTTTATGATATTTTTGACAGATTTGATTGTTTATAGCTGATTTCATGTGGAAGTTTTTGCTACAAAAATAAATAAATAAATAAACTATTCTAAGAAATAGTCAATAGACAAATAGTTGTAACGGTAAGGAATAAAGGTGCGATTTTGAGGAAGTCGTAATTGTGAGGTATAAGGTCACAATTTGAGAAATAGTGGAAATTGTGGAGTATAAAGTCTCAATTGTGAGGTTTAAAGTCACAATTTTGAGAAATAGTCACAGCTGTGTAGTATGAAGTCTTGATTTTGAGAAAGTCGTAAACTTGGAACACGTAGTGCAGCCCACAAGGCTATCAGCGCCAACAGATGGACTGTTTTTTAATGTGTAAAATGTTCATATAATTTTTGTCAGATTTTATTGCTGATGTTGTGTGGAAGCCCATTTTTGCCACAGAGTAAAAAAAATAAAAGTAATGGTAACATTTTATATTGATGGTCCCGTTTGAGCATTCTGTTGACAATAAGTAACTTTGCACCTACATGTCAACTAACTCTCATTAGAGTATTAGTAGACTGTCTGCTTAATATGTGCTAAATCTTTATTGTTATGGTGTCCCAACAGACATTCTACTGACAATAGGCCCTTTCGCACCGCAGGAACCTTTTCATAGTACCCAAACTAATTGTGGAACTACCCACTTTTTGGCGTGTTCGCACCGCGGGAACTAGGAACAGTTTTAGATCCAGGAACTCCGTTTGGAGGAACTAAATTAGCTCCTACTTCAGAGTAGGGTCTAAAACAGTTCTAGGAACTATCCGTGTATGGCAAACAAGTATCACCATTGATTAGCTAAACACGTCTGGCTCCCTTACCGCCATATGATTTAAAACACCGTGTAAACATATACTGTGTAAACATTGTATCATACTGAGAGCATTTATAAACGGCATTTACCTAAAGACTTCGTTTACGGCATTTTGTGCTTCTATCAGCCTCAATGAAATGTAACACTGCAAATTGTCGTTGGAGATTCTTAGTCCTCCTTTCCGTTCTTTCAGTCGCTTGACGTATACGTCGAAATTCCATGTCCATTATTGTGGAACCCGCGAGACACAACAAAAACACAGCTCCGATCACAGTGTCCTCCATCCTCCTGTTGTTAACGTTGTTCTTCTTGTTTACGTTGTTGAACGCCGCGTGCAAATGACGTCGCTGTCGACCGGCTTACGTCACTTCTTAGTACCCACTGTCGGTGCGAATGCAACCCTTTAAATGGTACTGGGAAATAGTTCGCGCAAAATCTTCCCAGTAATTTAGTACTGTACTTTTAGTTCTGGAACTAAAGCAGTGCGAAATGGGCTTATAAGTAACTTTGCAAGTACATATCAGCTTAATCTAACCCTAACCCTATGAGTCTACTAATACTCTACTAACACTCTAATGAGAGTTAGTAGTTATGTAGGTGCAACTTTACTTATAGTCAACAGAATGTATTAAAGGGTCCATCAAAATAAAGTGAAACCAAAGTAATAAATTAGCAGTTGTGAGAAATAGTAACAACTGTGCAGTATATTGTGATGATTTTGAGAAACAGTTAAACTGTGAGGCTTAAGGTCACGATTTTGAGAAAGAGTGGCAATTGTGGGGTATAAAGTCTCAAGTGTGAGAAATAGTCACATCTGTGAATCATAAAGTCATGATTTTGAAGAATAGCTGCAACCGTTAGCTACAGATTTGTGATTTTTAAAAAAGCGTAATTTTGGGATATAAAGTCACAATTTTGAGACGCAGTCACAAATATTATGTATAAATTTGTTATTTTGAGAAATAGTCGCAATTGTGAGGTATAAAGTGGCAGATTTCAGTTTTAGTTGTAGTTTTGAGAAATAGTTGCAGATCGCCCCCTTTTGTTACTGTTGCTATGTCTGACATGGCGCTCTAGCGACACATCATGTTCTCACGCAGTGAAAAATACAAGTGGAAACTGACAATGCGCCGACAGACAAGACAGAGCAAGTTACTTCTGGTATTAGGTCTCAGCTTTCAAATTTTGTCTTTTTCAAGCCATAAATATAATTTTGTGGGTGTTTTATGTGTTGTGAGTGACAGATCGCTGTAGCGCCTCAGTTCAAGCGGCACATGAACCGATCATCTCTTCCTTTTTACTAGTTATAGCATGAAATAAACATGAATGAACATCAGAAGTTATCTTGTTTCAACCGCGAAAAGATGTAAATACACACCATTTTTCAAGTTCAAGTCCACCAATGTTAATCTACTCTCCTGTCTGGTTTGTTAGTCGAACAAAAATGTCAGATTCGGCATTATGATTGGTCAGATCGCCAGTCAATCAAAACCCTGCGAAGGGTCAATTGGGGGTTTTATTTTAGTCTTTTCTGAATTCAAGTAGAAGTACTTACATGCTTATTGCCTACACAGCAAATAGAAAAAGCCTGGGGGTGTTTTTTTTTTTTTACACTGATGTCACACACAAAGTAATCACATACCTGGAGTATAAAACAATGCATGTTGTATTTTATTAACATCAGTCAGTAAACAAGCCATTAGTATTCTATTGCCTGGCTGTTGCTCAACATGCCACTAAATTAAATATAAAGGCATCACAATAACAACTGCCTGACAGAACGACTCAAAAGTAAGCGTTTTGCTTTGCTTGTCAGTTGTTCACTGCATGTGATGGGTCACTGAAGCAAGGACCTGAAATGAAAAAGAACAGATGTAGATGTTTGAAGAGAAGCTCTGTTTTGTTTTCCTGTGGTCATCTCGTCCACACTGTGGCTCATTGGTATTCTAATCGCAATTAAACTGTACGTTCAGCAGATGGGGAGAGCTTAATGTCTGAAACTCGGCTCACTGCAGTGTTTTGAGAGATATCAGCATGATGGAGGGCATCTCACCCTCAAAGTCCTTCGAGTGTTTCTACATTCCACTTCTATTAATGCATCTGAAAGTTCCAGACCGCGTTCTATTTCTGAATGCTTCATTTAGGTTGGCCGAGATGACTAAAGGAGTAGACGCAGTGGAGTTTGTTTCTGGCCTGTGTAATGAATCTCTAACAGATCTCTTCCTCTATTATCATGTCGGAGTAAAGATGCATTGGAGTAGTCAGTGTGCTGGTTTAATTCCAGGGCCTGAAGAAGTTTTGATTGTGTTTGTGCGACGTCTTCTCTCTTATCTCTGGAGAAGTCTGTCAACCTTTAGCAGGTGCAGTGTACAGATAGTGGCCAGTACCTGTATGTCACCTTAGTATAGGGAATTCTGGGAACACTGCCAGATCTTTTGGAGGACTTGCTCTTAAAGAACCCATCCAGATAAATATCAAGGTCTTTTCTCTACAAAGAATGATTTTGTGTTTTTGTAGTAATGCAGCAGGTCAGAGAGTAATTAAATGCCACATGCCAATTTATGGTTTCATCATTGTGAAACTATGAATTGGATCATTTGATATATTAAGATTACTGAATTTGTAATTAGTGATCAGTCAGGTAGATTAATCAGTTTATGTTCAAGAATTTTGAGATTATCAGCAGGATTTTCTTGCCCTTGTTTCATTTCCAAAATATACTGACAGCCTTGTTTATAAATACATTTTTAATTTAATTTTTAATGAATTTAAATACATCTTTGCCCTATATATGTATATATTGGCATAATAGGGTTGCCATGATTTTAGTAGTCTATATTAATACCAGTGAAACACACACACACACA